>JARYGA010037980.1:0-80448 GCA_030545235.1 Helianthus tuberosus
CTCAGCAACAATATGAAAATACAAAAAAACACAAAACACTATGTATTAAATAACTAACAAACATAATAGAATTGAAAGAGTTAAAAAATGTATCATTTTAACACCCCCCACAATTCTATTAGTTAAACAAATCAAAGAGTTTCAATTTCTCACAAAGGACTTGATGTATTTTAAGCAACAGCCCTTTCGTAAATATGTCCGCAACTTGATTCGCGGACTCTATACCAACACATTTCAAAACACCTTTAGAAATCAAATCTCTCAAAAAAAATAAATCAACCTCAAAATGTTTGGTCCGATCGTGAAAAACCGGATTCGCCGCAATAGAAATTGCAGCGTTATTATCACAGAATAAACTAATAGGAATTGTTATATCTACTTGTAACTCTTTTAACAAATTTTTAAGCCATATTATCTCACATGCAGCTGCACACATAGATCTATATTCAGCTTCAGCTGAAGATCTAGACACCGTGGACTGTTTCTTGCTTTTCCAAGAAACCAAGCAATTACCCAAAAATACACAAAACCCAGTAACAGATTTTCTACTAGTCAAACATTTTGCCCAATCTGAATCAGCAAAAGCTTTTAGTTCAAAACTATCACCTTTGCTAAACAATAACCCTTGACCAGGTGCAGACTTTAAGTATCTTAATAAGTTAAATGCAAGTTTTAAATGACCATCAGTTGGACTATGCATGTACTGACTTAAAACGTGCACAACATAGGCAATATCTGGCCTAGTGTGAGACAAGTAGATTAATTTTCCTACAAGTTTTTGATAACCGGTTATATTCGTTAAAGGACCATTATTACTTTCCAGAAAACTGTTAACTACATGACTTTGATCTATGGGAACACTAAGAGGCTTACAGCCTAACATCCCGTATTCAGTTAACAAATCTGTGCAATATTTTCTCTGAGACAAACAAACCCCATTTGCACAGGACAACACTTCTATTCCTAAAAAGTATTGCAAAACCCCAAGGTCTTTAATTAAGAACTTTGTTTTTAAGCTTTGTTTTATTTTTTCAATTTCAGAAACAGAACTACCAGTAATCACTATATCATCTACATATACTAACAGTATAATACACACACCACTGGTATTTTTAATAAACAAAGAGGTGTCGCATTTGCTTTGCACAAAACCAACTTCAACTAAGACACTCACAAGCTTCTCATTCCACATCCGAGGAGCTTGTTTCAGACCATATAAAGACTTCTTAAGTTTACACACCTTAGAATTATCACCAAACTGATAACCCTCAGGTATTGACATATAAACTTCCTCATTTAAATCCCCATATAGGAAAGCATTATTTACATCTAGTTGAAATAATTGCCAGTTATTTTGAACAGCAAGTGACACAACACATCTAACAGTAACAAGTTTAACAACTGGAGAAAAGGTTTCCATATAGTCAATCCCCTCTTTTTGGCTAAACCCCTTTGCAACTAGCCTAGCCTTATACCTCTCTATTTCACCATTTGCCTTATATTTGATTTTATATATCCATTTGCAACCTACTATACTTCTATTAGGTGGTTTGTCTACAATATCCCAAGTATTATTTCTATGTAAAGCATGTATTTCATCATTCATAGCATTAATCCAATTAGGATCATGCAAAGCCTCTTTATAGGTACTGGGTTCAACACTTTTAGACAAGACCGATGCAAATGACTTGTTCTCACAAGACAAGTTGGAAAAATTAATAACCTTTTCAATCCCATATTTGACTTTGCTATCAACAACAAAGTCATCAAGTTTCTTAGGAAAAACAGAAGACCTTGTAGATCTTCTAGGTAATACTGGCAACTCAGAACCTACTGTGTCCCCCTCAGAAGCATTCTGAGCTTCATTTGTGGTACTCACATGCTCAGCCCTGTCAGGTGATACACTGACCTCACTGGTTTGCTGAGTATTAGCCCTACCAGTCGGAGTATCAGGTAATACTGACTGCTGAGGATCACATGTTCCCACATCAGACTCACCTAGATCCCTTCTATCATCATCGGGATCATTCACAGTCGAAAAATGTTCAGGGTCTAAGTTATCATATAAGTCAAAAAAATTCAGGGCATTTATAGTTTTTATTGGATTTGAATCAAAACTATCAAAAACAGACTGTTCTTTAAAAGGAAATATTGTTTCATAGAATTTTACATCCCTTGAAAACAACACAGATTTTGAATCAAGACTATATACTTTGTAACCTTTTTTCTCATGTGAATATCCAATAAAAACACATTTTTCAGCCCTGCTACTTAATTTGTCACTATCATGTAAATTTGTACATAAACAGAGACACCCAAACACTTTTAAATGATTTAAGAAGGGCTTAAATTTGTAAACTACTTCATAAGGGGTTTTGCCAGCCAGAACAGAGGATGGAGTCCTATTAATAAGATACGCAGCAGTTAAAACACACTCATGCCAAAACCTAACAGGGAGATTACTTTGGAAAAATAAAGCTCTAGTAACATTCAATAAATGCCTATGTTTCCTCTCAACAATGCCATTTTGTTGAGGAGTATAGGCACATGTGGTTTGATGAACTATTCCTTTAGACTTACAGAAACTTGACATTTGGTTATTAACAAATTCTGACCCATTGTCACTTCTAAAACACTTTACAGCTTGTTTGAACTGTGTTTGTACAATATTAACAAAACTTTGTATATTTTCAAAAACTTCTGTTTTAAATTTCATCATACACACCCACACAGCCCTGGAATAGTCATCAACGATAGTTAGAAAATACTTATGTCCTTCCCTGCTAGCAACCCTATAAGGTCCCCATACATCCAAGTGAACTAATTCTCCTATATGAGTACTTTTATGTTCACTTAAAGGAAAGGGATCCCTGTGTTGCTTAGCCTTATGACACACATCACAAGGACCATGATCAGTATCAAATGAGATTTTAAAATCATCTTTAAAAACTTTAACAACTTGATCAGCAGGATGTCCTAACCTAGCATGCCATAGTTTATATAAACTAGTACTATTAAAACACACCTCATTAGACATAACAGTATTTCCACAAACATACAGTCCTTCCAGTTGATTACCAATCACCAGGACTTTCTTTGTTAACAAATCCTGTATATAACATTTATGTTCATCAAACCCAACATACAACTTATTATCTCTTGTTAGCTTATGAACAGATATTAAATTCACAGAATATTCAGGGACAACAAAAACATCATGTAGAATAACACCATCAACCAGTTTTAAAAACCCAATTTTAGTTACAAGGGCATTTGTGCCATTTGGATGTTTTACTTGAATTTTCAAATTTGACACATCTACAAAATCTGATAAATCTTTTTCAGACTTAACCATATGATTATTTTCCACTGAATCAATTATCCAACCTGTTCCTTTTCCAATATTATTCCCAAAAGAGTATATGGGTTTAATAAACACATTAGAACAGAAAAACTCACCTGAAACGTTGCAACTCTGTGTTGTTTCAGGTACCTTTTCCTTTAACAAACTCAACAACTTAGACACTTGATCAGAAGTCAAAGAAGTAGCAGGCACATTAGACTCTTCTACAAAAGTATTGTTACTAGAACTAGTTTTTCTTCCTGGATTCCCTCTTGGTGGTTTCAACCAAGAAGGATATCCAATCAACTCAAAGCACTTATCAATAGTATGACCCACTTTGTCACAGTGTGAACATTTCAAACTTTGATTAGAACTTTTATTAAATCTCTTATTAAAACCAGACCCTTGATTCGACTTAGATGCAAACCCCACTGTTTGATTCTTTTTAAAACTGTTGTTGCTAGAATTTCTATGCGACTCTTCTCTGGATACTACTGAAAAAGCTTCTTTAACAGTGGGCAAAATCTCTCTAGTTAACAAAGTGGTTCTAACAGACTGATAAGTGTCATCTAGTCCCATAAGAAACTGCATGAGTTTAATCATATGACTAAAATTATTAAACTCATTTGCAGCTTGACAAGTACACGAAGGAAGTTGTAAGATCTGATCCAGTTGCTTCCACATAATATTCAATTTGTTATAATACTCAGACACAGATTGAATATTTTGACTAAATGAATTAATCTTTTGATATAAGTCAAAAACTACAGACCCATCTATCTTATTATACGTTTCTTTTAAGTCCTTCCAAACTTCAGAAGCAAGTTTGGAATAGACTTGACCTAAGAAAAGCTCTTCTGAAACAGAATTAAGTATCCATGTTAACACCACAGAGTTGCATCTTTCCCATTGATTAGCCAAAACCTCATCTATTAAAGATTTCTCACAAGTACCATCGATAAATCCATACTTATTTTTAACTTTCAAAGCCAATGTTAAGGAATTAGCCCAAACAGTATAGTTTTCAGTACCCTTTAATTTTATACTCGTTATAGTTAAATTTGTAGTATCACTAGGATGTAGGTACAATGGATTACTAGGTTCAAGTTTGCTAATCAATGTTGCAAATGGATTACCCTCAATCTCAGCCATGACACACAAAGAAATCTATACAAGTCAAACACCAAGTATTACACACAGAATAACCAATCAAAAGCAAGAAACAGATAGAACACAAACTCAAACCCAGCGAAACTGTGCCAGTGTCCAGATGGTAGGATCGTCACTCAAAAGGTGCCTACCCAAGTCTTTGCACAGACGCGAAACCTTATTTCAACTACAGGCAAAAACTAATAACAGACACTAATAAACTAAAACCAGCAAGAAGAAATATCAGTCAAGCAAAAAAGCAATAACAGCTAACACAAACAAAGGAAGAAAACACAGAGGAAATGCAACAGGAGATGGCCCGTCCTGTGTCCCAATCAACCAAACCGGCCCAACTAGTCCGGTAACAAAATGCCTAGATGCAAGACAAAAAAAAAATTAAAGAAAGCAGTAACAAGAAACAATCTCACCAGGATAGGAAACTCCAGCAAGGGTTTCTCCAATTCCGACAAGGATTTTACAACCTTCAAGGGTTGAACCCTAATCGGAACAGCAGCTTCCTTTAACCTCTCTTTATGAAGACACTAGATATGAAATCGGCAAACCCTAGGTCCACCACGACTCCACAGATCTTCAAACAATCACCAGATCCTGAATCAGCAATCCCAGGCTCACCAAGACTCCACAACAAGAATGATCGAACGACCAGACCAACAGAAAAAAACCGTCTAAACACTCAGATCAGACAGGATCTGTTACAAGAACAAACCCTAAGGGAAGGGCTAACAGACCGATGAACAGCGGAAGCACAAACAAATACCCCAAGAGCTAATTAAGCTCTGATACCATGTCAAATTTATGGTATCACAAGTGCAAGAACTCAGAAACACTCAATCGGAACTTTATAAACCCTAAATTGATTATTCTGATCAATACACCACAATTGAACCGGATACAAACACTCACACTCTCAGAAAATCATCAACATGATGATCTTCAACAAAACGAACACTTAGAACTACAAGAACTGAGAATCAAAGCGTTCTCTGTATCTAACCCTAATTCGCCACAAGAGAGAAATGTGAAACACTCAAAATATCTCAGCTATCTCTCAACTGAATGGATAGGCTTCGTTTTATATGACAGCGTATGCGGGTTACCCGGGTTGTTATAACAACCCGGTCTTCATATATCACAACTGCAGCCCACAACCAATCTTCTAGTCCAGCCCAATATTCTTCAGCCCAGCAGCAAAGATAGCCCAAGTCTCAGCAACAATATGAAAATACAAAAAAACACAAAACACTATGTATTAAATAACTAACAAACATAATAGAATTGAAAGAGTTAAAAAATGTATCATTTTAACACTTTTGTGTATGACATTCCCTCCAACTATTGTATTGTTGCTATTTCATAAAATATTAAAATAAAAGAGAGGTGATTTTGTTCAAAATTTCAATCCTAAATGTGATTTTATATTCCAACTACTTTGATATTCAAAAGAAGTTCAATGCGCATATTGGAACATGAAATGGTGTTATTTTCAAGGTTCTGAATATATATACTACTTTCTGAACTGAGTGGAATTGAAATATGAATTTAAAAGACTCTTAAGTGAAATGCTTTTCTTTTTCACAATTGTTTGAAGCAGAGGAATGCAACATACATTTTAAAAGTAAAGTAAACTAAAATAGTTAAAATCATGCTGTCGCGATTATGACATGTCGTTGCGCCGTGACCACCGGCAAAACGCCACCACCTCACCATCACAACATTTTAACTTCCTTAAATAAAATAACAAAACTTTTTTTTTTAAATGTATGCATCAACCTTTTCTAATTTGATTTATATATTTAGACATATTTCAGCTACTGAAAAATCATGTTATTGAGGTTAATATCATAAATTACTTACATACATTTTCATTTTTCACGAAAATATATGTTATAATACATCTTTCAAGGACTTCTTTAAAATTTAAAGTAAACGAGATTTTTGAAAATGTGAGAGGACAAAAAGTTTTATTACTGATATATAAGTATGTCAAATAAATTTGACATCAGTTTCTGGTCTCAAACTAAAGTTATGCAAGATATCGTAAAATGAACTTTTTGTTAAAATAATTACATTTTTAGCATAAATCATGTTTACACCCAAATTTTGGCACCAAACCCATTATCTACTCTTTTAATATAATTTTTAGGGATTTTTAAAATTTTTGGTCAGATTTTATACTGACCATATCCTTGAGTTCTCGTATAAATCGGTAAATGACGATAATACACTTTTACTAATAAAATGAGTTTAACATATGATTTGCATACCAAACCTTTTCCTACTGATGTTATATGTTAAATAAAATATTTTAAGCATTTAACACTGATCAAAATCTCAGATTTCCATAAACATCTCAAATATCGTCAATTATCGACTTTTACGCAAATTAGGCGCATAGTATGGTTTAAAACCATATTTAGCACCTAAGACATGATACCTACTGATTTTATAAATGAATCTTAGTATTTTAACAGTAATTATAAGTCTTAAACTCAGACTTCCAATTTGGTCTTTAAAACATATGTGAAATGACCAAAATGCCCCTTCGGTGCATAGTTTGGCCATAAATGATTAAACACACATATGTATGATATCTTACTGATGTAACAACATAAAATAAATATTTTTGCTGAATGTTTTAGACCAGTACCTCAATTTATGTTTAAACCTCTTTTATAAACTTTAAAATGACCAAAATACCCTTACGGGACTTAAATTGATCTTAAATTCATTTGGGGCATAATTGTTGATATCCTACTGATATCACAACATATTTTAAGCATAATAACTTATGGAACTTGTACTTTACTCATCCGGTTACCCGTTATGCCTATACGCGTTCGGTACGGTTTTTGTAACTAGTTTGCATAAATTAACCGAAACAGGTCAAACCTTATCATTTTTATTTCAAAATCCAGAATGTATTTAGTTTACTCATTTTATACAAGTTTCCATACTTGTCGGGTCTAAATTACATTCCAATCTGGTCACCGCTTAATCTAGCGTTTAGTGCCGTAAACTTTTCTTTAAACTAATCGATTTAAGTTTATAACTTAAATAAGACTCGTTAGGAATCTAATAGGTTAATAAAACCTTCGTTCCAGATTAAGAGCCCTGGTAGAAGTACTTTCACTTGTTTGAGTAGACTGTACGGCTGAGAATACAAATTTTACATTTTAAGCTCAGGTAAATACTTTTAACTTATTTCCCTTATACGGGCTTGGGATACGGTAAATTATTACCGCTTGGTCGGGTGTAGAAACCTTTTAATCGAATATGGTTAAATTGTATAATCCCGCTTTAATCAGTGTTGCCTGATAACAAATAACATTGGGGGTTAACGACCGTGTCTTGGATATCCTTGGCTCATTTAAAAAGCGTAAATGGCCAAGACTTAAGCACGGGGTGTAGGCATACACCTGTCCGTTGCGTATGTAAAAGATATACTCATTTGCTGGGATGACCCGCCGTGAGTTTATATTTGTGGTGTGTCGATTAATATAGACTTCAGTGACAGCCTAATAGAGTAAACAAATTCAACACATTATCCAAATTATATAGTGACAGCTCTAATTAGTAATTGTCATTTAGCTCAAATATATTATTACTACTTTTTTCTTCTAATAACCCTCTAAAGAAGACAAGGGCCAGTACTTCAGTTCTGAGAAGTATCACCAACACCAAAAATTGGAATCAGGTTAAAAAAAACAATACTTAAAAAGAAAGCAAAAATGCAACAACTTTGGAAGAAAAGATGAATACTCATGTACCCAGATCATATCCATGTCCAACGACGGCATTCGGCTCAACTGAACACCCTCGACACCATCCGCTTCCCCCACACACAATCATCACTTTTTCATCTCAAAATCCTCATACCAACCCACCATCACCCTTCCACCATCCATCTCAGGCCTAGTTAGTCATTCAGCCCAGAATTAGTGTTAAAACCAGCCAAACCAAACCATGAATGCATGTGAGTCATAGGTTAATGAAACATAACTGAATATTAACACTACTAAGATACATTCATTCCTCTCTTTAGTACAAAAAGGAAACTGTAAATCAACTATTTGCGTTTTTCAAGCCAATTTTATAACAACTCTAAGAAGAATTAACTCATGATCACCCAAATACAAAAAAGCACCATCATGAACAACAGAATTTCAAAATTAAAGCAACTTAGATTTTTACTAAAAAAACTGGAGATGAACACATGATTTCATAACAGAAGCCATTATTTATTTATATGAAGAAGTTTAGTTTGTTTTACAACGATCATACTACATACATAACATCTGCAAAAGGTGTGTTCATGTAGCTAATTGGGTTGACATACAAGTTAAGTGACTAACACATCATCTGCTAGTTCCCTAACTTGTACCAAAAACATGTTTCTTGAGCTGTAACATCTTCTTCCATGGCTTCACGCTGCTGTTACGTCATCATTAGCAGCTACCCAAAAAAACTGGTCACCAACTTATTCATCCTACCTGAAGTGCCTTAGTTGCAGGGCCAACATCTGCGCACATGTTGACTATTGTTAGTAAACTATTCTTATTGTTTGAGAGAAAGCATTATTGGGTTGTATATGATGGAATTCAGAGTCGGATTTATCAGTTTAAACATAACCTATTCAGTGTGGGTGTATACTACTAAAGCGCATTTTCCTTACCTGGTGAATCGGCATGGGAACGTTTGTTGATGTTAACTTTTGGGTCTGGAGTTGTTGGAGGCACTACTGATGCTAGAGTTCCTACACTGCTTCCCTGAGCATCATTTGTCTCAGCGAGATCTGTAACGTTGGTGACTACGATATGACCTTCCCTTCTAACAGAGACATGCATTATTTTCCTAATGCCTATAACGTCAGAAATCTGTTGTGGCAGTGATTTGGGATCAGTGTAGCCATGTTTCAAGATCAAATCCTCACAACTTGTTTTCAGGAGGGCAATCATTCCCTCATCGAAAAACGTGACTTCAGTTGGTGTTGTTTCATCCGTAATTATCGCATTAACAGAGTACCTGAAAATAAAAATGGTCGTTAACACTGGTTATAAAATTCACCTATGCATGTGTGATACTTACAAGAACTTGGGTGTTATGTCTTCATCATCTTTGCAAACGAACTTCAATGACCCGGCTTCCTCCGGATAAACCGTTTTGTCACAGGTTGAACAGTGTACATAAAACCATCCACGATTCAGGTCAAATTTCTCTATCTGTGCGTGACACCTGAATCTTGTAGAGTGCTGTGTTTGATCATTGCGTAAGAACATGTTAGGTGTCTGTACGAAAAAAGCATTACTAACAACCCCTCACCCATTTACGTTAGCATAACATATTGATATATGATTTAAGTAACTTAACCTCGTTAGGAAGGTTTCTTAATGTAGGTGACGTTAGTGACAGCCCGTTTTTTCTATCTAAAATAGACAGTGTAGGTATGTTTTACCAGCCATTGTTCCCTTAAATCCTCGTTGCTTTAAGGTTTTTTTTTCCTTGAAAATATGTGTTGAACATGACTATGCATAATTTATATTCTATTAATGAACCTGACAGTTTTATTTACATCGTTATGCTTAATGAACATGACAATATTGTTTACATGTGATGCCTTAGTACCTTTTTCCCAGCGATGTCAGGAATCGTCAACTCACAAATAGTAATTATCGGATCGTCTTCGTCATTGGGATCAACAGGCGGTAGGTCCTTAAGCCTATTTGTTTTCCAAATATAGGAAATGTAAGGAAGTTACATGTAATTTTGTATGATTCAAGTAATAGGTATTTATATATCTATATGTTCTTACCTCTTTGTATACTCGATAGTTTGTGGCATTTCCGGGTTGATAGCAACCGTTGTCAAATATGTTGCCTCGAGTTGAATCGAACCTATAAATAATATTTTTAGTGTCTGATGTAAACTGCTTTGGTAAATCTGTTTCAGTAGGAAGTATTTTATATTTCAGGAAACATACCATAGTAGTCTGAAACTTGTGTGGCTGTTATGGTAACTATGTTGCCAGATCCAACATGGTCACCGATTAGATGTAACATACTCGGCCAAAGAGTGATCTCAACCTTGTTTCGACTGTATAACAGAAGATGTATTCATAACCATAATTGTTAATAATTTATTATCATTTATGAGATAAGTTTGTCACACACTTACCGCTCGTCGCGTAGCACAACCTTCCTAACTGCTGAAATCTTACCTGTTGGTTGGAGATAATTACGGTCCACACGGCCTATGAAATCTACAATTATTTAAATCTTTAGGGCTTAGTATATAAATTATGAAAGTATTTTCTATAACTATTGATCATAGTATACGTGTACCAGTTAGCAATCTGATAACTTTGATGCGACCCCTTAGCACCTAGTAGCTCGCAAAGCCGAAGTATATGTTTGGTATATCTGCGCTTTCTATGGGAACGAACTTTGCTTTCTTACCTATTACAAGCGATGCTGGGTGGTTTATAGTAGCCATGTAGTCTCGAGGCTTGGTGCAGACATATCCAGTAACCCTGTAGCATGATTGCAGCCTTATTATTTTGTCAAAGTATTCTATTTGGTTACCATCAGTTGTAGTTTCAATACCGTCTCCCTGCGTTACAGGTAATCTAATAGTGTTAGGATGTCATATGCCTTTTGGGAAAAACATAAACTATAAACCTGAAACACTTACCAACATATAATATCATACGTTTTCTAATATCACAACAGGAATTGATAAGGATTGAATAATGACTTACATTTCTATCAACAAACTGATAGCACAGGTCGTTTTTCTTAATGCCCGGGACTTTGCTGGTAGAAATCCATTTTTTAATCACTCTAATCTCAATAGCTATTGCTTTTTCTCTTGCTCTTATGTCCTTGACAACCCTGGAGGACATATTCGCTTGTTACCTTATAAAGACGAAAAGAAAGAGTAAGCTATTGTATCGTAGTTAATATTTATGATGATATTATTCGAATGTTGCTCATTTATGATGTTCGTTTAACAAAAATATATAACCTTTTATATCGGTAAAATCAAATTAGTAACTTTGAGGAAAAATGTACAGATAATATGAATATTCAACATGTACATTATCATTTTAGATTCAGAAAGAAAAGGCGATTAGTCAAATCCTAAATATATTAAATGTCAATCTTATATAATAATAAACCTAATGATTTCTATTGTTAATCAAGTAATAATAGATAATTACTTATTGCAAATCCTCAAAAACTGAATATTAAAGCCTATAGAAAGAGGTTTTTATCTCCACCAACAAAGCATCAACACAAAGATGTGTTATCTCTATCACAGATGCTCTACACTTAAAAATAATCTACTTTCCTCATATATGTAAGCCAAACCTTAGACTAAACCTAAAATTTGGTAACCCTAAAAAACCATGAAAACCCTAGAGCAAAAATTACTTACTCCTATACAACAATTTCCACAAATTATAACTAAACAACAAACATTGGTGAAAAATATACCACCTTAAGAGTATGAAAACTCGTTTAGAAATAAGATTAATATAAATCAGGACCTACCTTCGCCCAATAGCTGTGTGCGCGGAAGAAAACCGGAGAGATTAGGGCTTGATTATTCTGAGAGAAGAGAAAATGGTGTGTCTGGGGTGTTTAAACCCTAAATTGTGATGGAGAAAGACACGTATCAGGCACTTGGCACAAGTGGAGATCTACATATAAACAGCTGGCAATCCTACCACTCTGTTACAACAACTTATACAGTTGCTACTACAAATATATGCACAAATTAACAATATAGCATGAAGTACAACCATACAAAGCACAATAGTGTTTTAAATTAATAATATATAAATTACAGTTTGCCTCCCTGTGATTTGGGACACTTTTCACTTTGCTTCCCTTCAACAAAGGCTTTTTGTGTTGCTTAAATAAACTCTCAATTTCTTGCAGTTTTCCTCCTCAAGGTTACACTTCTGTTACTCTGAGGTTAAAAACTTGTGAAAAGTCTATTATACCCCTTTTCTCTTAGTATGATCCCTTGTGGTTTTTATATACCCTTCACCATTGCAGACCAACAACCTTTTAGTATAAATTCCCCCCCAAAATCAGTTTGACTATTAAAGTCAACTGAAATAACCTATCTAAATTTCCCACCAATAACATAATTTGACTTTTAAAGTCAAACGAACTAGAGGAAATCATATTTAGATAAAATGTTAACTCATATGGTTTGACCTTGGACTATTGCAGTCAACTGTAACAATTGTTGGAAGTAGCTAAGGAAAGAATGAGTCAAACAGATGCCGGTTTCACAACGGGACTGAAAGTCTCCATGTTATCTAAGGCGGGCTGTTGATGAAAACCTTTAGATACTAGACAAGCTTTTAAGGGTGGTGGTAGGTAGCCGGTTAATTAAATAGGTCGTTGTGGTGAAAGCAAATGGCCAAAATTTTAGAGGCATTTTGGCATGAGATAAGAGGGTAAGACCCGTTATGACTATGTGACGATGACGTCGTTCTGCATAGCCATTGTGTTCGGGGGTATGTGTTGGTGAAGTAAGATGTGAGATTCTACATGAGACAAGATGAGAGGATAACTTAATATATTCACCACCATTGTCAGAAAATTATGAAAATGGTTTTAGTAATGCCACAAGAGTTACAAGAATTATTAGACTTGGAAACATAAGAAAAAAAGGTAGATAAGTGTTGCAAAACTTTGGAATGTGGATGACCCAGTGGATGATGCCAAAGGGGAGATGATGTTTTCTACAAATGAAAAACAGAAGGTTTGAAGCTGGAAAGAAGTTGATATAGACCTCGACTAGCTATTCGATGGAGTAATGTGAGGTGGGAGTGGAAGTCCTTGATAACAAACTGACAGGAGAAGAAAAGGATTAATATGTGGTTATCATTACATAACCTAGATATAGAAATTATGTTACGAGATAATGAAGGAACACATAGAACATTAGTAAGTTTAAAAGGAGTAGAATTGAAGTAAACAGTTAACGTGCCAACATGAGTAATAGTAAGGGACGAAGCATCTCCAATAACTAGTTCATCAGGACCATCGCAGGGGGTGTGAAGCGACAAAGTATTGATAACAGCTTCACAATTGGTAGCGGAAGGCTGTGAGAGGTTGGTGAATTGTCACACCCCGATTTCCGGTGGGCCCGGTCGGTGGGTCTATACGGGACGATTGATAACAGCTTCACAATTGGTAGCGGAAGATAGAATAATAAAACAATAAGCACAAAAGCTTGAATTTATTAAGATAAAAATTTATAATAAGTTGTTCCATACAAGTCCCACAAGGTATGATGTCACACCCTCAAAATCTACATGCGGAGTTTTACTGCGAGGCGTGCACCTGACCAGGATCAAGCCACTAATCATGTTGAACAAATATTAAAGCTATAAAAATTCATCACAATCAACACAATTAGTGATTAGTTTTAAATGTCTAAAACACAGTTTAAATCAACAGCATAAGCAAACGTAAAAATCAAGACAATAGTTAAAATCACACTGTTTAATAAAATCAAAACCAATAGTATACAACCACGACACTCCAAATGCTGCAAGCTCCCATGCGGTACCTAACATCCTGCAAAGCATGCACAAGTGTATCAACAAAGGTTGGTGAGGTCACAAATTCAGTTTTAAAGTAAAGTAAGTTTTTAAATACATCAGTTTAATAAAACATGTCATGGGTAGCTAGCCCACTGTTAAGCTACTAAACCGTGTAAGTTGTTGATATAAAGTCAAGGTCAATAGTACATGCCCGGCTCCCAACACAGTGTGAGGTTTGTCGAACCTAATAGCGCTATTAACTAGTACCCCGTTTGCCAAACCCGACAACTAATCGGTATAATGTGTAGGGACTTTCCAGATAGAGTTTTGTTTAGTACGCTAAAGACATGAAATGTAAAGTACGGTATTTAATTAGCAGTATTCCAACCTAGGAATATGAGGTGATCCCAAATCCAGGGATAGTGTAGTTCCCGATATGCCTCCCGATCGGTATAATGGTAGTCATCAGTTCGGTTCCTACTGCCTCCATGACCTCCATTGTTCTGTTTCTTCACTGACACATGACCTCCATCACTGCTTTCGCCACCGGATACATCTCTCAAAATAATCACCATCACTCTAAAAAATCCCATTTTTTGTTTGATTCGAGCTGTAAGCTCTTTTAGAAAGGTATAGTTTATAGGGTTTATTTTGAGTTTTGATATTTCCCGACTTTATTCGATTGGATACTACAAACTTCACTATCTAAGTTTTTTTTTGTATTCTCAGTGATTTGAGATTGAGGGTTTCTTAGGTCTGGTTGGTTTCTTATAGGATTACATTTGAGTTTTTGGAGAATTAGGGTTTAAATTGAGATTTGTGATTGGGGATTTAAACTTGAGGGACTACATTTGGGTTTAATAAATTTATGATCTTAATTTGGTTGTGACCATTTCATAGCTGGATGTTTTGATTTACGAGTTTAAGTGTGGATTAGAATTACTGTTTAAGGTGATTTTAAGTTTAATTGTGTGTGGTTTTGCAGATTAAAAATGTGGGTTGAATGGTAGAAGAGTGGTGATTTATGTTTTTTTTATTCAGAGAACATTTTTAATATGTGGATTCTTTTGTAGAAATTTTGGCATGTACACGTCCGTTATTGAGTCTTTGGCAGGTGTGAAGTATTGCTTACATAAGGTGATTGACGAAAACCCGTATGCTCTTGTGTAGTTTTGTTAATTGGGCTTGATATCAAACTTAATTGGTTGATGAAAAAGTATCAATATGTATTATGATGCGTAATAAGACTTCTTATTCAAACTTAATTGTTTAGGTCCACAACATGTTTCTTGATCTTGGGGATTCGAATATCCTTCGACCATACATTAGTGATGCAATAACAGATATATCTAAATCATGTGAAGCTTTTAAAGCAAAAGAACCTTCAGTTGCATGTATCTTGACCTAATTGACCTTTTTGTTCATTCATCCTTTTTTGTTCCTGTGATTATCCTCACCGTTTAATTTCCTGATAACAGTTTCAGCTTTGTGTACACTTCAATATGAGATCACAAAAACTTACGTACAAAGGCTTAATTCAGGGATGAGGTCTTCAACTAAAGAGATATTGATGTATGGGAAGATGAAAAAAAGCGAGTGCCAATGTTCTTGGAAATATAATATATAATGGTGGATGATCATGATGTGGTATGTGCCTATAAACGTGTTTAATTTAAAATGTATTTTAATAAAAATGTCTTTGGAGATCATTAGCTTGACTTTTTTTAATTGAAACGATAGGAGGTTGAGATGGAGGATATTTTTGGGGAATCTTTATAGATTTTAACACTTGCAATGAAGGAAATAAGATTGTAGCGGTTTAGTATGTTGAAGATCTTTTATGCTAATTATACAAAAGGTATATGGCTCCTTTGATTATTTTTGGGAATCTTTATTGATATAGGTGTATGAAGATAAGGTAGGTGTTTGTTTGTTTTTTTTTTGTCTAGGCTCACAGCTTCAGATGAAGTTTTTGGTGCGTATTATAATTGATCATAGTTAAAGTATATACACAATAAAAAAGATCCTATGTGGTTTGTTTTGATTCTTATTTAGGCCATTTTGAGGTTACATGCTCAATCTTTTGGTATGATGGCATACTATCCGGGAAGAAACACCTTATCTTTTGAAGTTCAAACTGAAGTTGTCTAATTTGTAGGCAACATTGATGCTAAGGATTTGAATGCGAAGTTCAATGTACCACATGATTGTGGTGGAAATATAGGCTGGATGGGTTGGGTAATGGGTCAAAATAATAATTGTCGGGGATACTGTTTGAAGCCAATCAAGTTGAGCAAAAACTCTTTTGTCCAAAATTTTCACTAGTTTATAATGTGTATTTTGTTGTTAAATTTTTTATGTAGTTTCATTAATAATCTATTTTTCAGTTTAGGAGGATGTATGCATTTAAATACATTTTGGCCGATGTTGAACCTATTTGGCTCATTTTGTTTTAAGCTATTTTTTTATTTACATGTTTTGACGTTTTATAGTTTGAATAATTCTTATATAGTTTAAGTAATATTCTATCTTTGAGGTTTTTTTTTACTATGTTCATCTCTACTTCGTTTGTTATTTGATCTTGAGGCTTACCTATTCTAACAACTAAATTTATCATTTTTGGTATTCAAAAGAGTATATCAGAGATAACTACTAAAGTTACCACCAAAATGCAGGAGCATTTGAGTCATTTTTTTGGAACCTGGACGTTGTGAATTCCAGAAAGGTAACGTCCTCATCACTTCAGTTAGAGGGGGCATATCAGGTAGGTCTAACGAAACCAGTAGATTTTCTATGACACCTTGAGGGTATTTTACCGACCTATCCGCAAGTTGTATGCTCATCTTTGTGGGGCGTGGCTTTCCTAACTCGAGTCGGTTGAACATAGAGGCCGACATTAGATTAATGCTAGCCCCCAAGTCGGCTAGTGCATTGCTTATTGGTGATCCACCAATAGAGCAAGGAATGGTGAAGCTTCTGGGATCAGTTTTCTTTTGCAGGAGTTTGAGGATTGCCGCCGAGCATTTTTCACCTAAGGTGACTTGTTGAATGGATTCAATCTTTGTTTTGTGAGTGAGGAAGTCTCTCATGAACTTGGAGTATTTTGGCATTTGAGTGAGGACTTCCACAAAAGGGAGATTGATGTGAAGTTGTTTAAGCAAGCTCACGAACTTAGTGAATTGCTCGTCAGTCTTTTGTCGAAGTAAACGACCTGGGTAAGGGTCCGGGGGTGGTTTAGTTGTGTCGGTATTTTGGGGTTGAGTATTTCCTTGGTTATTGGTAATAGGTGTTTAGTTGGGATTGGATCGGGTTGTTGTGGTGTTGATTCAATCTCGGGTCCTACCTTCTAGCTTCTTAGGTTGATTGCGTTTACTTAGGCTTTTGGGTTTGTTTCGGTGTTACTGGGTAAGGCTCCTTGCGGTCTCTCGGCGAAATTTTAGGCAAGTTGGCTTATTTGTTTTTCTATATTTTGAACACTAGCCCGTTGGTTTCTAATTTCAGCTTCAGTTTGTAGGAACCTTTCCGAGTACCTTTTATCGGATTCGGAGAAGAGGCGAGTGATAATATCCTTAAGCCTTTCTCTTCCTCCTTGTTGTTGTGGTTGGAAACCTTGTTGCCCATTTCGTGGTTGTTGTTGAAAGTTAGATCGTTGATTTTGATTTTGTTGGTTATTACCCCCCTGATTCCCTCCAACTAAAGTTGGGATGATTACGCCACTCAAGAGTGAAAGAGTTACTTGGAGCTCCCGGTGGTCGTGGCAGGTTATTTAGGTAATTTACCACTTCCGTTTGATTTTCTAAATCTTTCATACAACTCCAGTTTTCATGGGGGCTGCCGCATCCTTCGCAAGCTATAAACGAAGCCGTTTTCTTTAATTCAAGTTTCTTTATTTTAGTAGTTAAGGCTTCGATTTGGGCTTGCAAAGAAGTGGTTTCATCCACTTTGTGGGAACCCGGGGCTATGGATTTTGAGCCCCACCCCAACCGATGGCGGAATCATCGGGGCGCGGCACTAGGCGAATCAGATTGCTCAAGAGAATCCATAACAACTATATTGCGATAATATTTAATACATTCGTTATCCCATACTATCAAATAATACAATCACATAAGTTATCACAGATTTCTTGTCCTCTCGAACAATACAATTCCGACAACCTAGATTTTAGTTGAGTTTCTAGACTTCCTAGCTCGATTTGATATAGTCTGCGATCTAACCTACAACATACGTTAAAATATTTGTCAATACAAAAGTATTGGCGAGTATACAGGTTTGATATGTAGCGTAATAGATTAAAAAGTGTAGCGAAATTCCATATGCATAAACGTAACACATGACATATATACTCACAAAGCTGATACTACCAACTAAGTCCTCGATGCTCGAATATGCGATCGCAAACTAGACCCCGTCGGGCGCAATAGTACTATACTAGTCATGGTGGGACGTCGCGAGTATAAGCCCTAGCACATATGCAACTAGCATCACGTATATCTATGCATAACAGTTATTCGCAAGTGATAATTCGATTGATTGAATAATTCGTTAATAAGTTCGATTTGTTGGAAACGTATGTTACACCCAAAATGCGATTAAAAAAAGGGTCAAGTATACTCACAGTGCGTTTTTAGCGAGAATACAACTTGATTGGATCGGTTGCGAGTACGTCTGCGTTAATCATCGAATGACATAGTAAACGATGTACGGTTAAGCGAGAATAGCATCGAAAAGTCAGTTATCTGGTCGGATAGTGCTCATCCGTTCAGATGGGCTCATCCGATCGGATGACACATGGATCGGATGACATATGGGTCGGATGACATATGGGTCGGATGAGCTGGTCCGGTTGAATGGCAGGCTATCCGATCGGATGACATGCTATCCGATCGGATGGCATGTGGTCCGTTCGGATGACATGTTGTCTGGTCGGATAACACGTCTGTTTTAGCGTCCCGATCATTTGTTTTCGAGTATTTTCGGAAGAAATACGTGAGGTTTTGCTGGGACGGTGTGATTCCGTGTTAACAAGTGAAATTCCATCAGTTTCGACCCGTTCTAACGGCCGAGAATCGCCCCGTTCCATTAGATCTGGTCGTTTTTTACGGTTTCTCATGGTTAACTCGAAATCGCACAGTTTCTTGGTTGAATACATAGATTTAGGTGAGATTTGTCATCAAAACATGTGGAAATCACCCAGATCTGAGTTGTTTATGGTGGGATGAGGTCACACTTTGAAGTTCATATGAACTTTTGGTGACATCACCTTAAAACACCTCAAATCAGTAGATTTCACGGTTAGAAATTGAGTTTTGAAAGATAGAATGATGTAGAATTGAGTGTAGATCATAGAAGTACAAGTTTTTAGGTTGAAATCTTACCGGAATCGCGAGGAATCGAGAGAAAAGGGTCCTAGAGCGTGCTTGGTCGAGTGGGAGCTGTCACATCACTTGAACAGTGATGTGACATGCTATTTATAGGCACAAGAGAAGAAATGGGGATGTTGGGTCGGATGGCCCATCCGTTTGGATGGCTATCCGTTCAGATGGCCCATCCGTTCGGATGGCCACTCCGGCTCGGCGAACTTCTCCGTTTTTCAAGCGTGGCGATAGTTTTCGGAGTACCTGCTTTCTATAGTTAATTTATGTTGTTATTATATATATATATATATATATATATATATATATCACTAGGGGTCGTATTTACGTATCCATATTTCCAAGTTTCGATATAACAATCGGTTTTCGTTTCGAGTAGCGATTATTAGCGACGTTTCACGGCCATCAAGGAGGGTAGTATAGGTCCTTTCTCGACGTCATCGTGAACGTTATTGGGTGTTGTGCCACAATGACTGACGGGGTACCATCCACTTGTATTGTCATCATCGTCACGACGACTGGAGCTATAGCACTCACCCGGGAGTCTTTGTTAGCGTTAATTGTCCGCGTTTTGACACATCACGGCCACTGAGGAGGGTAGAATAGGTCCTCACTCAATGTCATCGTGAGTGTTAGTGTTTGTGATAATAGTGTATTACGAAAATATGCGATTTATCCTTCGAATAGCGAAGTATGCGATATAGTTACATTATGATCCGAATCTCCGGTGCTAGGCGTAACGAGTATATCGAGTAGTAACAACACACGAAAGTGCGGGTTGTTACAGTGTGCCATTGAAAATTGTTTTGAGCAAGTTCTTCAATTTGATTATAGATTTTCCTCAGGACGTCGATTCCCAAGGAGTCCCCCGGAGCCGGAATCAAGGATACTTGTTGTCAACGTTCAATACCATGATGTGGGCATTGTAACAATCCGAGTTTCGAAAGCCAAAGTACAAGTAAAAGTAAAAGTCAAAGGAAGTAAAGATTGCTAATTGCGATCTGTCACTCCTTGCTTAACTTAGGAATGTACGTCTTGACTTGTAATCAAATCCTGTATTTTATTTGCTTTAGTTGTATTATGTGGAGTATCTATAATAATCGCAGTTAATCGATGTTTTATCGCCAATCTATTTATCGCTTCATCGCTAATCGTACCGCCATCGCATTCGCAGCTTAAATCGTAGGTTCTGTATATTGTTTTACGTGTGTGTGCTATTTATGTGTTAACTGTGCATGTTTACTTTATGTTTGTGATGATTAATCGAAAATGCAATCGCAACTCTATCGCATCCCAACCAAAGCGCTAACGCTAAACGCAAGGTTAATTATACCGATTGTATGTTATATATAGTATTTGTGTGATTATTATTAATCTATCGCATCGCTTAATCGACACTCGCTTAAACGCATCGCAACGCTCAACACGCGAATCGAAACATCGAAACCCAACTCGCGGCGACACTTCGATCGAATGACCATTCGATCGAATGGTCATCTGTGCGGATAACCATGGCCATCCGATCGGTTCGCCATCCGATCCGTTACCTGCGAACTTTCCTCTTTTGGCAACATATAAATACCCCTGTCACATCACCAACAGTGATGTGACAGCTCTCTCTCGTTCGACCAGCGTTCCAGACCTTCTTACTCTCGATTTCTCGCGATTCTTGTAAGTTTTCAACTCAAATCTTGTACGTTTATCATCTACACACACTTCTTCATCATTTTCACCTTTGAATCTTAAATTTTAATCGTGAAATCAACGGATTTGGGGCGTTCTAGGATGATATCATCATGGAATTCTTATGAACTTCAAGTTTTGGCCTCATTTCACCAAGAACAACTCAGATCTAAAGTATTTCCACATGATTTAACACTGTTTTCACATAGATCTAAACGTTTTTGAGGATAAAAGAATTGAAAGATGGTTCATCACTTTCTTTCAACTCTTTTACACTCAAGGCACTCAAAACCGATAGAATCGGAGCTTGTTCAGACCTTCTACTCGTTTCTAGTGATGTGTCGTTTTGAGATCTAAATCTTATCAAGAGACAACCGATTTCGGGTGAACATGAATAACCGTCACGAACAGTTAGCTGAACGAACTGGGGTGATTCCCACTTCGATCGGACGACTTGGACGTGACGAGGTTCTGTTGTTTAACACGTTGTCATACCGTCTCGATCAAATTGCAAAACTTTTCAAACTTAGCAAAACATTCAAGTTTCCAAAACGATCAGATTGTCGAACGGATTGTTGTTCGATCGGATTGCCATCCGATCGAACGACAATCCGATCGGATTGCACTTGTCTTCAACACTTAAACTTTTTACCAAATTTTCAAAGATCATCAGTTCTAACGGATTGCCATTCAATCGGATTGCAATCTGATCGAATGACCATTCTACTGTGAACATGTTTTCTGAGAAACGTCTCGCTTAACGGATCGCCTTCCGATTGAACGAAAATTCGATCGAACGACCTGAAAGGTAGAGATACTTCTCTGATTTTAAAATGCTACAACGAAAACTTAAAAGCCATCATACACAAACATATCCATCCCAATGAATGTCAATCCAATCGAATGGCCATCCGATCGAATGACCAACCGATCGGATTGCCATCCGATCGGATTACCATTCGTCACTTAGTCACTCCGCACCATTTAACACGCCACTTATCGCTTATGCTATCGTTTCATAATCAGGCTAACTTTCCAGCGCTCCCTTCAATCCAAGAGAGTGTTTATTTTCTAAACACAATCTGTGAGTATACTCGAACCCTTTTTGCTTTACGCACTTTTGGGTGTTACATACGTTACTTATTCAAATCACATCGATCACACAACGCAACACTTTTTATACGCTGACCGTTATTGCATGCTACGTGTTATTCGATGAATGCTTGTATGTTATGTTTACACAGTGATTGTTGCCTGACACCTTAGTAACGATAGTACTATAGTTTGGACTCAGCACCTGTCGTGGACAGGGGTTGTTAAGGGCTTTACTTCACGTGTCCCGGTGGGGATATGTGTTGCGCATTCTAAAACTCGCAGTCATGTCTGTGCATATTTCATTGTCGATAACCTACTAGCTTCACTTTGCTACATGTTACATGCTGGTTATGCGTAAACGATTTTCGCTATCTATTATACTATTAAACTTGTATGCTCACCTTTACACTATGTGTATTGACCTCTATTTTAACGTATGTGACAGGTGTTTAAGATGCTAGGAATGCTGTGCTTTGGTGAATCAAGCTAGGGGTCTAGTTATGCCACGCTAAATCTGAGTTGTCGGAACATTGTTTGTTTTTGAGACAATTATTTGTAATAACTGTTTTATTTGGATATGTTATGGTATGGGACGTGATGTTTAAATATCTGGTAATTAATAGTTGTTATGGATACTCATGGACAATCTGTTTCGCTCAGTGCCATGCCCCGATGTTTCCGCCATCGGTTGGGGTGTGACAGATTGGTATCAGAGCCATAACTATAGGGAATTAGGCAAGACTCGACCTAGTCCGGGTCGATGTCTTAGAAACGACCTAGTCTATATTCAAAGTACCAACAGACCGCCTTATGTGAACACAGTAAGGGTTCTGCACGAGCTTAATTCTATTATTTGCTTGCCTCGCAATCATGCTATACTATCACACTGCCTTTCCTAAGGCAGTTGCACTACACTATTTTCGAAAATGCACGAGTGATCTAGATTAGGTGTGAAAACCGCAAACTCTCGATTTGATCGCTTGTTCGCCGCTCATTTTTACTATAAACACAAGAATTTGCGTTGAATCAGGAGTGAAATCCGTACTTCGACGCAAAGTCTCTTTCTATCTCATGATTCTATCACACCAACAGGAACGTTACCATTAAGTTAGGGGTGAAACCCGAACCTTGATGACTTGTTCCGCTCTCTAAATTGGTTTTACAAAACTCTCACCAAAGTCTCGATGGATTCCAATGACTCGAGTTGCGTGAATAACAAAAAGGATGCGTGCCATTCACCGTATTCCGGTGATAGAGCACAGTCTATTAGGGCAAAACGTGTACTCGAAGTCTCTGAGAATAGTCAAACCACTTTGGGTAGTCAACATCTATCAAGCCGAGACAATCTATATTCGATTTCAAGCTCGTAATCGCCGATTTTATGTGTTTCGATTATGAGCCCGCAAACCGCTGACTCTATGATTTGTTGATTTTATGTGAACTTGTATGTGATTTACATGGTTTATGTGTTTTGATCTTTGGTAATCTATATGCTTTTCGCTTTGATAGACACACACAACTCGCACTGCACATCTATCGGTTCGCCATCCGATCGGTTCGCCATCCGATCTGTTACCTGCGCACTTTCCTCTTTTGGCAACCTATAAATACCCCTGTCACATCACCAACAGTGATGTGACAGCTCTCTCTCTCTCTCGTTCGATGTTTCCGCTCAGTGCCATGCCCCGATGTTTCCGCCATCGGTTGGGGTGTGACAGGCATTTCCTTAATAGCTCCTTGAATCTTTCCCATGTCTCGTACAAGGATTCCCCGTCTTCTTGAGAGTAGGTGTTAATCTCGGTCATGAGTTTGGAGAGGGAAATATTTGTAGAGAAATTTTTGGGCAAGTTCATCCCAAATGTGTACAGATCCACTTGGGAGGGTGTTTAGCCAAGCTTTCGCTCAGTCTTTGAGGGAAAAAGGGAACATACGCAGCCGAATAGCGTCGTTGGAGGCTCCGTTGATCCAAATGGTATCACATATTTCCAAAAAGTTGGTTATATGTAAATGGGATCTTCATCGGATAGGCCATGGAAAGTGGCGGAATTTTGGGGCATTTGGATTAAGTGTGGTCGAAGCTCAAAGTTATTAGCATCGACATTAGGAGGGTTAATAGCGTCTCTAAGATTACCGATCGTAGGCCGTAGGTAATCCATGAGAGTTCGTTGATCCGCCATAGGTGGTTTTGGGTCGAGGCTTTTTTTGGGTTTTTAGCTTGAAGTCTTTTTTTTTTCAAAAAGCGCTCGGGTTTGTCAAGCGGTACTTTTATGTCTTTGTTAGAGGTGGAAGTCATGCACCAAACTGTATCTCCTGCGAATTATACAGAATTGTGTGATTTTATGTGAACAAAAACAAAAAGAATGTCTGGTCAGAAGAATAGCACGGCCCCATGCTGGTGTTAGCACGACCGTGCTTATAACAACCCTCCTAAAACCCCCGAACCTAACCCTAAACGTTCCTATGATACCTCGTATACTCGTTATCGGGCCTAAAATACCTTGATAAATATAAAAATCAAATAAAAATAAGTAATAGGGGTCCTCGCAGGGCGCGAGCCCCATGGACATGCGAGTCGCGGGCCGTGACTTAGTGACACCAGGCCGGACCCTGGTCTGCCACGTGTCCGGTTACGTGTGGAATCTAGTGGTTGACTCACCAAGGCTAGACCCTAGCCAGCCTACCTCGTGGGCCGCAAAGGCCGACCCCGTATCTCTCGCGTGGCGCGAGCCGCCCTAGTCCAGGTCTATAAAAGGGGTCGAGAGCTCATTTGATCGTTGTTCATTTTCTAATTCCCTCTCAAACTTCTTAATAGGCAATTATACTCAGGAATAATACCCCTTAAAAAGTGAAGCTCTGCCTCGTTGTAAGTATTATAACCCCTGATCACGTATCTGTTACCCTACCCGATTGATCTAGGGCTCCGGAACGCATGTCAAGGCTCTGCCTGACTCAGTCGTTGGAGTTCTGTCTCGTGTTACACCCGATTGATCTAGGACTCCATAACGCATGTCAAGGTTCTGCCTGACTCAGTCATTGGAGTTTTGTCTCGAGTTGTACGGTTATTGTGATTTGGGTTATCTTACTAACACGTGTGCATTGTTTAATTTTAATAGATAATAACCAGGAGAATCACTAGGAAGCTACAATAGTATCACCTAAGTTAACAATGTTAGTCATTCCCCTTTTTGTACATCTTTTTTGTAAAAACCTCAAATGTTTTCAATTATACTTAACAGTGATTGAGTCTATGTATTCAACAATTACTGCCGGTATGTTGGGGTTTTGTTGTAACACCCTTATTATTATTTAACGAATTTCGTATAATTTACGAAGATAAACGGGTAATTAGAATTTCAAATACATTGAAATTACGGGTTTCATTAAACTTTCTTACCGAATTAAAACTATACAACATAACATGTGTAAGTTCGTCATTTAACATAACAATGATACATAGTGCGGAAGCTTATTTCTTGATCGTGTTCGGTTCTTTGTTGTGCTTGATCGTCCTCCGGTGCCAAAATTATACCTGAAACTCATAAAACATGAGTCGGATTAGTCATACGTAGTTTAAAACGTGCGTAAACGAGTCCAGGAAGCGAAACTGATTAAAATAAAATTTTTTCGCCAAAAACAGTGCCTTTCGCGCCACGCGCCGGCACCAGGTTGCTCCCTCGCGGCGTGGCGCGAGGGAGACCGTTTTCCAGCAGCTCTGGAGCTGGGTCCTGCATTTTTCAGCAATACCAGTTTTTACAGAAACGGCCATAACTTCTTCGTTATTGATCCCTTTTACGCGATTCTTTTTCCTACGCGTCCGTAATTTAATTCTCCATCATATGGAGTTAAAATCCAACATCCAACATAATAAATTTTGAGACTTCTAAGCCTTCGACTCGTTACCTTTTTACCGAATTTTAACCTGTTTATGCATTTTATCAAACAAACATATTTGTTTGATCCTTATATCACATACACTTCTTCAAATTAATGTTACCTACCATATTAGGTTCTAATCATAGGTTTATTACACAATTTAAACCCGTTTTCGCTCGTATGCTTATTTTGACCCGTTAAGGGTATTTAAGCACTTTAAAGCTTGAAATCGCTTTCATTCATTTCTAGCATCTTATTCCTACATTTCTTATCAAGTAATCTTCCACCACATTTATATGTGAATTGGATTTAATGTGGATATCTATATGTTTCGAGTTTTTACCCCTCGGATTATCATTTTACGGCAAAGACTCATATAAAGTCTTTCGACCCAAGAATTTACATCTTTCACTACCTATACTCATTCTAAGCATTTATTTAATCATAAAACTTGTTTCCAAACCACCTTTAAGGGTCGTTCGTTCAAATTAGCTTACAAGGGCAATTTGGTCATTTTTCATCCTTCTTTTACTACAAGGACTTTTAAATACTTGTTTGACTCAAAATCCGATCTTTTAACTATAATTCTTGTTTGTAAACCATTATGTTTCTAAAACACCATGTTTATGACTCAAATTATTCCGTTTACCTAAAAGATAACCGAATATTCATTTTGACCTTGTCTAACACTTATAGAATCTCAAGTTCTAAACAATGAGCGGAATCATTATACATACCTGACTCGGATCATTACATTGAGCATTTTTTTATACCTTGCTTTAATACTCGCTACTTAATAGCAATACAAGTTATCCTTCCGTATTTACTCCTGTGAACACACAACTCGACAATATTCATTAGTCGATATTTTCAAATGGTGATATTTTCACCATTCGACCCGTTTGGTCTAAGTGACCGTTTATTTTTGCGAGTTGTTATTTAGTACCATCTCGTCTACAAGACTCGCTTCGGTTTATACCGTATAGTCTTTTTACTTATAAATCATTTCTTAACACTTTTTGGCCTACTATGGCTTACGTCATAATTGTCTTTTTCGTAATTAACACGACAAAAGGACATTCTAAAATATATGACTAGTGTAAGATATACTTACCTTGCATCCGAATTATGCTTTTCCTCCATTCTTGATTTGTTTGACCCGCTTCCTTTCCCAAGCCTCCACCTAGCTCGTTAGGCGTCAAACTATTTTCAATCATTTACAAGACGGTTAAATTAGTCAAAAAAATCACGACTATTCCACCTCACTTATTTTCTATGCCGAAGCTACTATTCGACTTCATGATTAGTTAACTTAGTTTATCTAAAGTTAACTACTTTGATCATTTACACAATTAAGTCTAGATTAACTTTATGCTTTGAATCGTTATCGGTTCATATTACGCGTAACTGCCATATCATTCAAGTACACATTTTCACTCTAATTTCAACACTTTAGTTTTCATTTAGGCATTTTAACAAACACCTAATGTGCATAAATTTTTACACATTTACAACTAGTTCATAACTAGTTATTTCTACTAAACATAAACATAATTTCAATTCCATTATGTCTAGCATGCATACTATTCTCAGATTTATCTCATGGAAATCAGTTAATCACCATCTTAATAGTCATAATTCTAGGGTTCATCTTATTTCTACAAAACCCATTTAACACATAAACGGATACTCATGAAATTCACAATTATGAACCTCAATTCAACAAGTAAATGACTAGGGTTTACTCCTAGACATAGAAATCATTCCTAATTTCATCCTTGGATCATAATCCATCAATTTATTGGCAACTAACCTACTTGTCTCAAATTTCAACTTCAACCAATCTAGGTTTTGTGACATACCTTGTGATCCCCATGACTTGGTGATCGTTTTTACGTGTTCATGCACGAATTTGAGACCCAAATACTCCTTCAATTTGGTGATTTGTTGAACTAGGGTTCATCCCCTTTTCTTTTGGTCTCCTGGTCGATCACGTACACACACACACTCTTAGTGTGTGTGTTGTGTGTTATTACTTGTTTTTAATTAAAACAAGTTTCCCCACTTGTCAAATATTAGTCCCTTATGTTTTATCTTGATCAATTGAAGCTACAACTTACCATTTATCACTTAGGCACATACTAGTAACTAGGTTAATTATTCCTAGTTAACTTAATAGGTTCGGGAAGTTATAACCCGTTATATTTTAAGTTCCATTAACTCGGGCATTCTATATACTCTGTTTTCTCAAAGTATTTATCTCCCTTTATATTAACATCAAGTTTATTTATTTAAATCCTAATATTTACCGGGTTAATTTTTACCACTAACGGTATTTTACCCATCGTCACTATTAACGTGGTTTGATTACCAAACCCGTTTTTGGGGTGTTACATTTGTATACATTATTTGAAATCCGTTACTATTGGACAAAGAGTTAGCCAATGAGTAACATGACCCACAAGTCAGGATTGACAGTACTGAATGAGTAACTTTGTAGATATAAACATTGTAATCGCTCTCAATACTGTGAAGTTATAAAATCTGTTTTGATTAAATTGGGATGCACTCGCCAGTATTTCTTGCTGATAAAACCTTTTTAAAACGCGTTTCAGGTAACTTAATGTGAAGCCAGTAGAAGCCAGCTGGAGAGCACTGAAGGCTTAAAGTTGTGGCTATAAAAGTTACCAAATAAGAAAAGGAGTTTATGTTTTCAATAATTAGGGGTTATCCCTACAAATGTATTGTCAAAAGAAACTTAGGTTTTTTCCAATCTATTGTTATAAAAGTTTGGTGTTTAACTCTGATAAAAATATTTCCTAACTACGGTCCTGATGTATGTATTCCGCTGCCGCATTAATAAACACCGATACCACCAGCTCTGAGATCTCGCGGCACCCGCTCCCGGGGCAGGGGGTCGGGGGCTGCGACAGTGCTGTCTAGAAAAAGATTGTGTTTTCAATACTGGAATTTTAACATGGCCCTGTGCTCCTGTAACACGACCCCGTGTATCTGTTCCAGTAACAAGAAAACAGCTCTTCCCAGATACTGTAGGTTTTGTGAGTGCAGTATGTCTATCACTTCCGTCAATCACGTATCGTAGCTGAGAAATGATCAAGACATGGTTTGGAAATGTTAAACATAAGGAAAAAGTCCATCTGTAAGTAAGAAAGTCCATTCGGACGGACGGGGAATCTTTCATTCGGACGGAGGGGGAATATTCCTTAGTGAACCTTTCCTTATAATAGGAGGAGTCTTGTTCATTTCATAACTTTTGCAACTTTGTCCACTTGAGAGCAGTGTTGTAAAAATCGCGACTACGCGGCGATTAGTCGGTGATTAATCGCTAGTCGGCCAGTAACTGAGTAATTTTTCGTTAATCAATCCATTAATCGCTAGTCAGACCTGGTCGGCCTAGTCGGACCTAGTCGGGCCTAGTTAGACCTAGTCGGCCAGCCAAAAATCGGCGATTCCAGCAAGATTCCGGCAAAAAACTGTATATTCCGGCCAAAACCTCTAAATTCCGGACAATTTCCAACCAAACCATGTGAATTCCAACAATTAATCTTGTATACTTTAAAAAATGAGTTGAGTAAGAGTTAAAACCTAGCTACTTAAAATATTTACCTATAAAAATGTGAATATGTATACATAAAACTGAAAATTACATATAAAAAACCCGATCCGATTAATCCCGAGTAATCTCGAGTAGTTGCTAGTCCCCACCTCACCGGCCGACTTGCGACTAGCGAGTTCTCCAACCTTGCTTGAGAGAGAACTTGTGGAGATTGATTCAAGGTGCTTGTAATTTGTCATATCATCAGCAGAATCAAGTTTGTATTACGTTCTTGTGTTCGATCCACACACGTACACGGATTCCGCACGTGATACGTGTTCTTCGCAATCATCGGGATTACGAATTCGATCCGGAAATGTACGTTCAAGTGGTATCAGAGCGGGAGATCGATTGCATAGATTAGAGATATAAGAATTCGAGTGATTTCATCAGATTCAGAGCTGAAATTTGACAAATTCGTCACATTTCTTCATCTACTCATATTCTTTACCTTTTGAACTTAAAACTCAGATTTTAGGAGATTTCATGGATAGAATCACCTGAATTTTGGTTATAGTGTGCGAGAAGCATTGTTAAACAATCCTCTAAAGTTTCTAGTTTAGATTCAAAGGTTTACTTGGTCAATTTTGTGAAAAACTGAGGTGTTTAGCGCTGTGAACAGTAGCAACAAAAGCCCTTCCGTGAAAGAAATTGAAGTCCATTTGATAGAAGTCAAGGCCCATCCGCCCGGATAGGAGCCTATCCATGAAAACAAAGACCCACCTAGACCAATTAGAAGTCCATATGTAAAAAAATTTGTTCATCCGGTTAAAGTTCAAGTTTCATCCGGCCGACTGTGAAATGAAAAACCTCCATCCGAGATTTACACTCCCATCCAGCCGAAAGCACCATCCGGGTATAACATCCCTATCCGGTTGAAGGTTACCTCCATCCGGCCGAATAAGATTCTTGTCCATCCGGGAACTGTTCCATTCGGTTGAAATACTCATCCGTCCGAGTTTACTGTACATTCATTCGGGTTTGAAGTCTATCAGTTTGAGAAATTGTCCATTCGGAAAAATTTACAAGAGCAAGTCCATTCGTCTAAAATTCTGCACATTCGCGGATAACAGGCTATCTGCAGATTCATAAGTTTATTCACAGAATTTAGTCTATTTATCAATTTGTTCCATTTGCAGAAGTGTATACGAATCAGGAACTTGTTCATCAGTTCAAAACTTGTTCATTCATTAACAGAATTCAAGCTCATCTGCAGAATCTTTACAATGGATATTCGCCGCAAAGTTGAAACAACTGTCCATCCGCAATAACTAACATCTATTCATCCGCACGAACCGGGGAATTAATACTTGATCATAGTTCATCCGCATCTTTTGTTACTCATTCTCACATTTAAAATTCATTTCTTATTCGCGCATATCTAGTATTCTTCAAGTGTTCGGTTTTAAAATTGCTTAATCATTTGTTTCTTGATTGCAGGTTATTCGTGAAGATTTCAAATATGGCAGACGAATTATACAACACGTTTTATAATGCATTTACATCCGAAACGATATCTGCAACGAAAAGCTTATTGAATACGATTTCGAAAAGCTTGAATTACGAAAACGTGTACGGAAACCATCAGAAACCACCAAGATTGATGATATCGAGGACTATAATTGGTGGAAAAATCAATTTGAGGGTTGGGTAAAAGCATTCGCTTACGATAGTTGGGTGATGGTGGAATTTTATTAACACTTGAAGAATATACTAATAAAGATGTAAAAGATGTTTCAGCTGAACAAAAAATGATTGCATTGTTATATCAATCTGTTAGAGACGATATTATTTCATTTCTTCATTATGACGACAATTCAAAAGGTTTATGGGAAGCGCTAAAGAAAAAATGTACGGGTGGTGATGAAATTGTCAAAAACAAACGATCGTTATTGAAAAAGGAGTTTGATTTGTTAACATGTTTGAAATGCGAAAACGTTCGTCAAATGATTGAAAGATTTTGCCATCTGAAACTCGAACTCGAAATGTTTGGTGTTTACAAAGACAATGAAGAGATCATTGACAGGCTGATCGAAGCACTTCCAAATGAAAACAATTGGCAATACTATGTCATGATACTAAAAAAAGACAATGATACTAAAACGATAAGTCTTGATTGGTTGATCGAGAAGCTTGAAGGCCACGAATTGGAAATACAAAAACAAAACAAAACGGCCAATGCAAATTATCAGCAAAATGTCAATTTGTACTACAGAAGAAGCATGCTGATGAATAATCAAGCACCAAAGACGGCGTTTAGTGCTGGTAGCTCAAAAGATTCATCACAACACAATCTTCCAAAGTATGATTCGGGTTATCATTCATCCTCTACATCAAATCCGTCAAATCCGAACATAGTTCAATGCAACATTGCCATAGATCTGAAAAACTCTCAAAGCCTTGCTGAAGCTGCCAAGCAACAAATGGTGTTCTTAGCATCTATTCTAGAATCGTACGAAAGCTTGGTCGCGGGTAAGGTTGGAAACCCGAATTTGATAAAAGAAGATTATGACCAGATCAATCCAGAGGAGATGGAGCTGATCGATATAAGATGGTGCATGGCCAACGTTATGAGAAGAGCACAACGATTTATGGAGATTACAGGAAGATCATGTTTTGGAGCTGCTGACACAAAGCTGGGATTCGACAAAACAAAAGTTACCTGTTTCAAGTGCAAACAGAAAGGGCACTTCAAGAGAGAGTGCACAAACAAGCAAACAGATGAAGCTGTGAATCCGTTTCGGGATGATTACTATCAGAAAGCAATCTACCATCACATCAGCAAGCCGCCAAAGGTAAATCAAAAGCAAATTGGTGAAGGTTTTTCAAAAGATAGAAAACAAGCAATGGTGGCAACTCAAGAAGACGAAGGATTCAGTTGGGATAAATACATTCCAAGAGAAAAGTATGCGTTGGTGGTTAAGGTAGATAATCGATGGCAGAGAGATTTTGCTCGATATGAAATTAGAAAATTGTATGATCCTTTTGAGGAAGCACAGAGAACAAACATATGGGATGCTGAAAGAGAATGCTATTTGGATCCACAAGGTAATCCAGTGGTTGATCCCGAGAAGGTGGATTTCAATGCAGCGGCAGCTGTCTTTCCAACATGTCAACAGTTCTATACGAGGAGGTCGATAGAGAAAGATTACGAAGAAAATTTGTATAAGCGTTTAAAGGAAGTGTTTTACGCGAGTCTACCAAAGGTGACGGAGTTGAAAAAGAAGAAAGAAGAAGATATTGAGAAGTTGGTTGTAGAGCTGAAGAAGACAACAGGAGAAGCTGATGAGAACCAACAGAAGGCTGATGAAGATCAGAAGCAGACGACAGAAGAATCCAAGGTGCCAGATGAAACTGAGGTAATAATTCAAAGTGAATCTTCTGAGTCGTCAAATAACGATGAAAATGTTAAATAATCTGTTGATAAAACTGAAGAACAGTGCCAGAAATAAAGAGTATAGTTATGATTTGCAGAAAGTAACAAAAATTACCTTTCCATTTCCTTACACTTTCCATGCTGTATAACAACCATCACATGCTCACGAGCTGGGGTTTTAGAGATGAAGTCGTTAAACTGCAGAGCATAATCAATCCACACAGTACATCGCAAAACCGTACCCCTACATGAAAACAATATTCCTATGACCATAAACTAAACACTAATTTATAGCCATTTTTTACAATCTATAAAATCAAAACTAAATTGAATGAATAACAACATAAAATCAAAGGAAATTTATGACCATTTATTAAAATAGTAAATGAGCTACAAATTAACTAACATATTCACTTGAAGAATAAATTGTTGATCTCATTTATTACCATGATTCCACATTAGATACAAACATTGTTAATCTCATTTATTACCATTACCATGATTCCACATTAAATACCAACATTCTTGATCTCATTTACTAACATCATTCCACATTAAACACAAACAATCATTTGTACATGACTGAACATGTAAACGACAACTTACTCCAAGTCTTGAATATCGAAATTCATCCTCTTAGTTTCTTTCGGAGGTCGGCCAAAGAATTCAAGAACTCCACACCAAACCACAGATCTAACAACATCTATATGATCACATTATAAAACAGAGTAAGTAAAAATTTCTAATTTTATACAGAGAAGACATGATTCAAAAAATATACACTACCAACACTCAAAGATTTTACTGCCTCTCCTTTAAGAATACCTTGATAAGCTCTGAAGTTGAAACCATACTCAACACCTTGCCAATCTCTCACAGGTGTAACAGTTGTGCATCGATAAAAGTTGATTTTATAGTCATGTACTACAACTTTATATAAATATTTATTTTCACCAACAACAAATTTCGACATAATAACAACAACATCTTCTTGAAGTTGTCCATAAAAAATGTTGGCTTCTATATGCCCAAGACACATTAAATTGATGTGACTAGTACGTTATGATCCAAGTCGAGTCATACCCAAAAAACAAGCTAGATAAACACGTATAATATATATTTATGATATGATCAAACAAATAAATATTAACACTTATAATATTTAGAAATTGGTTTTCTAAATAATTGCACTTGAGAAACTAATAAATTATATATAGATAATTTATTTTGAGAGAATATTTTAGTTTGTTATTTAATGGGTTAAATAACATTTTAAAAGGTAGTATAAGTCTTATAACATGTGATGTTATATTTTATAAAAGTTATAAAATATAAATAAGACTTAGATTGTTTAAAAGAAAAATTGAATTTTTTATAAAAATAAAAGTTGGGCCGCCTCCCATGGGTCTTCCCTAAGTGGTTTATGGCCAATCAAATAACATGCAATTTGCATGGTTAGTTATCTCTTGATTGGGAATTGAAGGTGGCTACTTCTCTCATCCTTTTAAAATGTTTTTGTATGACAAAATAAAACTACTAGAGATAATTTTTCAAGTGGGAAGGCTTGTAAATTCTCTAAAAAAAATAAAAATCGGTCCACATAGTATGTTCGAAGAGTTTTTCAAGTTTAATTTCAAGTGTTCAAATCCTAGCTAAAACTAAAGTGTTTGTTGGAAGGCTTGGGGTATACAAGCTTGAGGTATTCTACACTTGAAGACTACCGTTCAAGAAACATCATCCTTTTCATTTCTTATTACTCCAAGAAGGTAGTATTCTAAATACCCTATGGTTGTGTTTGATAGTATGCATGTTCATATATGGATCCGGGTTTTGGGATTTTGCATATAAATGAAATTTATATCTTAAAAGTAACATGTTTTAAATAATCTTTCCGCTGCGTTTTGATTTTATTTTGATAAAATCACTTTGATAAACATGTGAAAGTCCCAATAAAAACATGTATCAAATGACTTTTAACACCTTCTTGAATCTTAGCACCCTGAAGAACATTTAAACAAAGTATTTTTTAGCATACAAACCTACAGTCTCTGATAGAAAGAAAAAATCAAACAATATACATCCTCAATAAACTACCGTACAAAGCTCAGGAACATTTGCACAATCAAGGTTTTATCATACAAACCTATAAAGCCTAGAAACAGGAAATAAGACATATACATCCATGGAATCATTTATACACGAACGGAAAAACACAAATACACATTACATTTTCATCAATGAAAGATGAGATCCATTTTATAACATTGATTCTATTTTCAGATGATCATCGCTTTCATGTGCCACATATCTTTCCCAGTATTCAAATCGTTAACAAAACTAAGATTGTTACTCTCAACTGATGTTGACATGCTTCTAATTCAGAATTTGGAATGAATTCAAATTTCAAAATCCAAAATCCGAAATCAGAGAAGATGGGAGTGTGATGAAATATGAGGAGAGAAATGAGAAGAAAAGCCTTATATAAGAAGATGATTGACAGAAGTGAGTGAGTGACATGCATTAATTGCAAATTATGTATTCCCCTGCATTTTGAATTTAAAATTGACGGCAACTAACCTCTGCTGATATAATGACATTGTATCAACCTTCAACCTCTGCTGGCTACTAAGTATAGATGGATATGGGCAGATGTTTTGATGGCAGAGCTTTAAATGTATTTTAAAGTGATTTTATATATTCTGATTTATGATGCAATAATGACATAAGAAATGCATTGTTGGACAACCTTTATGGCTGCCACATCAGCTTTTCTTATGTTAGGGACATTTGCCCTTTTATAGAAAGTATAGATTGAAGATATAAAATTGATGATGATGCAAAATGACATACGATTGACATTATTGGATAGTCTAGATGGCTGCCACGCGATGTCAGCCCATAGTCTCCTTTAATAGTAAGTAAAGATTTAGCTTATGTTATGGAACAAAATCATCACAAGCATGCATACTTTGTATTGGTGACAATGGATGAACGAGTATTTTTAGCTAACTTAAAAATTTACGAGAAATCTTAAAAAGGGTATTACCCTTAACATGCATTGTTTTGTTCCCCTGCAAAAAAAACATCTCGATGTGTAGAAATTTAATTGGGTACGATAATGTGAGGCAAAAAATTGGGTGGATGAGATCAGAATGCGTCAATCCGAAGCAGTCTAACAATTATATTCCAAACTCTTTGAGGGTGTTTGTATTGTACACATTTTTCGTAAATATCCAAACCACATTTTTGACTTCTTCCTCTTGTCGATTTCTTATACTAATCTTGTGAGTATATACCATTCTAAGGCCCCTATTTGTTTCTACATAATTCTTGAGTTTATGCATACGACGTCTTGCAACCTGTAGTAGTAATTATGTTTCTACATAATCAACTTTTTTTTAACACAACTCTTGATGAAGCGGACACTTAGTAAAGACGGAAACTAAATTGTGTAAGATAGTCAATGTTCCTTGCATTCACAGTGGGGATCACCCCTATACATAGTACATAGGAAGGGGATAATTACGGTAACAAACTAATCATAATCAATGTAATCCTAACCAACTATCTTCTACAAATATACAAAATAATATGCAAATATTCATTGCCAATAATATCAGGAGATATTATCGGCTAACAGTCCCCCGCAGTTGAAGCCGTAGATGAGCGAAGGCATAAACTGGATCGAAAACGTTGAAACAAGTGCTTGGGTAATCCCTTGGTAAAAATGTCCGCATATTGATAGTCGGCCGGAACATGTAGGACTTTGATTGTGCCAAGGCGGACTTTATCTCGAACAAAGTGAATATCCAGCTCTATATGTTTCGTTCGTTGATGTTGTACTGGATTTTCGGCTAGATATACTGCAGAAATGTTATCACAATAGACAATGGAAGCATGTCTAACCGGAACATGGAGCTCGAGTAGGAGATTACGGATCCAGCTGAGTTCAGATACTGCGTTGGCTACTCCTCGATATTCAGCCTCGGCGCTGGACCGAGAGATCGTAGGTTGACGTTTCGAAGACCAAGAAACGAGGTTGCCTCCCATGAAGACGCAATAACCCGAAGTCGACCGACGAGTGTCGGGGCACCCGCCCCAATCTGCATCAGAATAGGCAGTCAATGTTGTAGATGAGGAGGGCGATATGAGAAGACCATGTGACAATGTGCCTTTGATGTAACGTAAGATCCGCTTTAGCAGTTGAAAGTGCGGCTCACGAGGGGAATGCATGAAAAGACATATTTGCTGTACCGCATACGAGATGTCTGGACGTGTGATGGTAAGGTATTGCAACGCACCAGCCAGACTTCTGTAAAGTGAACTGTCTGAAAAGGGATCACCAGCCGTGGCACTTAACTTAGAACCGGCCTCAACAGGCGTACTGGCGGGTTTACAGTTCAGCATTTTGGCTCGTGATAATATATCTGTGGCATAGGTGGATTGAGACAGGAATAAACCATTCTTCTGTTGTTGAACCGCGATACCGAGAAAATGGTGTAGCGAACCAAGGTCTGTCATGTTAAACTCAGTAGAAAGAGACTTGATGATGCTGTTTAACAGAGAAGTGCTGGAGGCCGTGAGGATTATGTCATCGACATATAAAAGCAAGTAGGCCATTTGATCTCCTTTCTTATACACAAACAAGGATGTGTCACATGTGCTACTTTTGAAACCACACCGAGAGACGTAGCCTGCAAAACGTTGGTACCAAGCACGGGGTGCTTGTTTTAGGCCATAGAGAGAACGGTTGAGCTTGCAAACATGTTTCGGATGTGTCGGGGAAGTAAACCCCGGAGGCTGGAACATATAGACCGTTTCTTTGAGGTGACCGTGTAGAAAAGCATTTTTCACGTCAAGTTGATTAATGGACCATCCTTTGGAAATAGCAAGGCTTAAGACAGTTCGAATTGTGGTGGGTTTGACCACCGGACTAAATGTCTCGTCACAATCGATGCCCACAGTTTGACTTTTACCATTAACGACGAGTCTAGCTTTGTGTCGTTCCAAGGTTCCATCGGCATGAAATTTATGTTTGAAGAGCCACATACACCGAATAATAGGCGCGTCAGGCGGGCGTGGTACTAAATCCCATGTATTATTTGCCAATAGAGCTTCATATTCATTGGTCATGGCACTCTTCCAGTTCGGGTCCGAGAGGGCGGCGAGATGTGATTTTGGAAATGGGGAGATGGGGGGTGATGTGACGGTGTGAAGAGACATGGGTTTACGGGGTTTAAAAATCCCGGATTGTGATCGGGTTTGCATGGGGTGGGTCGGTATAGGAGCAGTTGGTGGATTCGGTGGTAGAATGTTGACAGGAGTGTCAACATGAGGCTGATTTGGTTGGTGTTGAGGAAGTGTGGTTGAGGAAGTTGGGCCGGTTGTGGGATGTGGGCCGTTAGGTGAGGGAAGTGAAGTTGGGCCAGCGTGAGTAGATGGGCCAGGGGTGTGGGGGTTAATAATCGGCTGTGAGCCGATAGATGAGGGTGGGGTTGGGCCATGCGTAGGTGAGGGTGGTGGGGAAGGTGTTGGGCTGCGAGGTGGGATTGGAGGAGTTATTGGGCCGTTTGAAGTAGAGAAAGGCTGGGTAAAGATGAGAGGTGACGGGTCAAGGAACGAGTGTGAGGGTGGCGATTTAGAGGGGTTGGCAAAAGGGAACTTGGTTTCATCGAAGATAACATGTCGCGAGAAAATGGTTTTACCGGTGGCGATGTCAAGGCATCGATACCCGCGGTAGTTAGCCGGATAACCGAGAAAGACACATGGGGTAGAACGAAACGCAAGTTTGTGAGGGCGAGTAGATGAAAGATTAGGGTAACACAAACAACCAAATACCCGAAGATGGTCGTAGGAAGGTTGGCGGAGATACAAAAGAGCGATGGGAGTGCGATTTTGATGAAGTTTGGTGGGTAGAATGTTATGTAAGTAACAAGCCGCGTGTAACGCTTCGACCCAAAAGGTGGATGGAAGGCGAGCATGGGTGAGGAGAGCAAACATAATATCGTTAATACGACGAATCATGCGCTCAGATTTGCCGTTTTGTTGTGAAGTATGAGGGCAAGAAAACCGAATTTGAATACCGTTTTGAGTTGTGAAATTTTTAAAATTGGTGTTATCAAATTCGCCTCCCATGTCGCATTGGAAGGATTTAATGGGAAGGTTAAATTGGGTTTTGACAAAGTTGTGAAACTGGGTGAATTTTGTGAAAGTTTCGGATTTAAATTTTAACGGGTAAACCCATGTATATTGTGTGTAGTCGTCCGTTAAAACCATATAGTACTTATAACCTGCATGACTCAAGATTGGAGAAGTCCACAAATCACAATGTAATATAGTAAAAGGTAACAAAGTGCAAGTAGTAGAATCCGAAAATGGCAAACGTTTATGTTTGGACAATTGACACGACTCGCAAACAGATGGAGTCTTTATTTTAGAACTAGAGATAAAATGCTTAGAATTAAGAAACTCCATGACTGGTTGACCCGGGTGTCCAAGTCGATCATGCCAAAAAGGAGAGTCTTTACTTGAAGCAAAGCAAGCGGTTGCGGAAGCAGGAGAGGTGAGCGGATAAAGGTCACTGGTGCTGTTGTGACGACTCAGGATCGTGCCATCCTTGAAATCCTTCACAGTGAAACCAAATGGGTCAAATTCAATTGAAGTCCAATTGTCAACATTGAACTTACGAACAGATATAAGATTTTTAATAAAGTTGGGATTATAAAGGACCGATTTTAAATGTAAAGGTTTTGATGGTGAGGGAATGGAGGTGGAACCCGAACCCAAAACCGGAATACTATTGCCATTACCAACAAATATTGACGATATTGGTGAATACGAGGAAAAAGTATTAAGTTTCCCGTGATCGAAAGTCACGTGAGAAGACGCACCTGTATCAAAATGCCACTGATCGTTGCCGGAGTCCATGGAAAGAGCATTAACCGCTGCTGCTAACTGGGTGGGCTGAAGTGGATCAGTTTCGGTGATGTGGGCCTGGGCCGATTGCTGCCGTGAAGAACCTTGGCTGTTGGAAGGCCGATAATTGGGCCGGTTATCCCCTGGGGGAGCCCAGGCTTGCGTCGGGTAGGGGCAAGGAGGCGGTGCCCAGTACGGTGGATAGCCAGGTGGGGGAGGCCAATATGGAGCATATGGTGAGTGCTGAAATGGATACTGGCGGTTCGATGTCTGCCCGGATCCTCGCTGATTGTTGCGACCCGTACGGTTGGAATCACGACGAGGTTGGGAGTCCCGATTGTAGGTTCGACGGTCCCGGTTGGAGGAGGGTTGTGGGTCACGGGATTTCTCCTGTGACGAACCGACGGCTGCGGCCACTATGGGAGTTGGAGACACGGCATCACGAGCCGCAATACGTTGTGCCTCGGAGTGAAGTTGATTGCACGCATTTTCCCAGGTGGGCATACTCTGGTTAAGGATAGAAGCCGTGGTGTCGTACTCGCGAGGAAGTCCCTTAATCAGATGGAGGATTTTCTGTGTGTTATTAAGAGGACAATCAACAGCGGCGAGTTGATCAGTGAGATCCCGAACCCGTTGACAGTATGCTTCCAGGTTAGGCATTGATGCTAAGGTAAGGTTGGAGAGTTCCAGTTGTAAGGCGGCGGCTCGAGATGCCTTGTTGTTTAGAAACAAGTTTTTGACTCGAACCCACGCCTCATAGGCTGTAGATTCTTCTTCCAAAACTCGAACCAAATAATCATTCGTGAGTGTGCCGTATATCCACTGCAAGACAACGGCGTCAATCTTCTTCCAAGCGGGATAGTCTGGTGAAGCTTTATCGGGTGACGGCGAACCGTCGATGTGGTTAAGAACCTCGTAGCCGGTGGCGTGGAGGGTGAAGAGTTTAACCCACGTGGGGTATGACACTTCAACGCCGTCGAGAACGCGCACCTTATGTTGGATGTTGGTTACGGTGTAAACGGGGTGAAGGGTGGAGGTTTGGGTTTTGGGGTCGGCTTTATCAGTCATGGTGGTGGTGTGGTATTGATGAACAAGGTGGTGAAGGTAGGATGGTGGTGGCTGGATCGAGATCAAAGCCAGAAGGTTGATACCATGTAAGATAGTCAATGTTCCTTGCATTCACAGTGGGGATCACCCCTATACATAGTACATAGGAAGGGGATAATTACGGTAACAAACTAATCATAATCAATGTAATCCTAACCAACTATCTTCTACAAATATACAAAATAATATGCAAATATTCATTGCCAATAATATCAGGAGATATTATCGGCTAACAAATTGTTTATATATTTTAAACACAACACCATAGTTCTTAGCATGCGTTAGGCCATTAATCTCTCCCACATGCGAAAGAGAACGTGTCTTGAGTTTTCATAATACACATATTAACATTTAAATCATGTACATTTGCTAAACATTAATGTCATAACATAGGCCCTTGACTCAGTAAGCATTTTGCCTTCCCATTCAAGATATTATGCTCTAATGTTTAGAGGATTAGGGTTGATGGTATCTTATGCTCGGGTCAGCTCGTTTACAACCCTAGAGCAACCGTGTGGATTTGTCGCTCATGTGTAGTTAAAGAAAGTGTGCAAATTATAAAAACTGTTGGGTGGGGTAAGCAATCTTCTTGCGTCTGGTTTCGGAATTCTCAATATTATAGTGATTGAATTTGGCCTACGAAAGAGTTCACATATGATCACATAGTGTTTTCACTTCATATCTGATTTGATATATACTACAGTAAATTCAAGTAGCAAAGTTCTGGATTTTTAGAAAAAAATATGCTCAATAACACGCTTTTATCCAAAATGATTGAAGTAAGTGCATTTTGTCTAAAATTAGCATCCATATCTTTTAAATTTACCAAAAATCTCGTGTTATATATGAGGCATAAAACCGTACTTTCTTTTCAGCCCTCTAATCATTAGCAGAATTCTCAATGTGAATTGAGTGTGTGCTATCTTGCAAATTAAATTCATCATTGTCTTTGAATGATTTGGTAGGCGCAAAGAAGCAGTGCATTTTTTACAAACAAATAGTTAAATACAAAACACGACCTTACAACGTACATAAAAATGTTATAATAGTTAATGCTGACATTCTGACATTGATAACAATAACAAACTTAATAATAATCGTTATATGAATCCCCAAAACTAAACCCCTGCAAAAATTTATAAAAATGTTAAAAAGTGAAAATAAGGAAATGGTCGGAGCTTTCTAGAGCATTCGTAATTGATTGATTCCTTATCCATATCCATATATTTACACTAAAAATGATTATTTTTTCTCTTTTTCAATTGAATAATATTGTTTAAACCTTTATTATTATCTTTTCTCTCTCCTCCACCTACAACCATTTTGAAAAATATTAAAAAATTTCTTAGGTTCTCTCTCCATATTTTTTTTCGTATATTTACATATATTTACAGATGAACAGTAACTTTCTCATTTACTTTCTCTCTCCTTCACTCACAGCCGCTCAAAAACACAACTAACTCACTCACATATTTTTTAGGATCATCATTGTGAATGCTCTAATTATAACATAAATGGCTACTTTTCAAATGTATATTAGGGTGTAGGGAGTGGTTAGACACTTTGAATAGGTAAACTCTCAAATCACCCAATCAAACAGTGCCACGTCATTTTACCTATTTTGTTTAGCTATTGCTCAAAAACGTTGGCGGTGGTTAGACACTTTGAAATAAGTAAACTATTAAAAAAAAGGAAAAATGTGTAATTGGTTGAGAAGTCATGGACCCCACCACACACCCCCCCTCTCTCCCCTTCCCTCCCTCTCCCCGATTCGGTATACCCTCACCGCATTGCATCATCTTCTTCGGTGAAATGGGTGTAGGCAATGGTTTACCTATTCGGTAAACACCTTTACCGACCTAATTTGCCGAAGACACCGTACCCCCTTAAGAGTATTCACATTGAATTCTTTATCCTTATTCCTATCATTAAATCAAATATCGCTACCTTTTCTTTTTCTTTTTCATTTTCAATTAAATAATTTTTTTTATGTTTCCATCATTACCTTTTTTCTCTCCTCCACTCACAATTACTTTTAAAAAATATTAAAAAATTATAGGGGCGAATAGTGTTTTCCATATATATATTTATAGATAAATTGTAACATTTACTCTCTCCTCCATTCACAACCATTCGTTATAATATAATTAACACACTCACAAATATATATATATATATATAGAGAGAGAGAGGAACCATTGCGAATGCTCTAAGAATAATAAAAGGAACTGATATCTACTAACCTGTTGTTTTTTTGCGAGTATAAATGAATTGATGTCTTCTCCAACATTAAAGGACCCAAAACTTGTCTTCAATACTGTTTGCTCTGGAATTATTGAATGACCCTCAGTGAATACCATTATTTCTGGGCACCTTTTGATTACCAAGGTATCAAGGGATGGCAATGTAAAATCCTTCTTCCCTAAGTAAAATCCGTTAAGGCTTGAAAGCCTACGAAGTTTTAAAGACTTCAGAGAACGGAACTCAATAATCTCACTAACTTTGGCATCACAATCTTCTTCTTCTTCCTTCACAATTACCTTCATGTTATCGCACCAATCTATATGTAGCTCTTGGAGTTGCATGACACAACCAACCATTGAACAAGTAAATACATGTTCTAAACTATCACAACGACAAATAGAGAGTGTCGTTAGGTTTGGAAACTCCAATATTCTCCACTGATTGCTCTTCCATATATACTTGAGACTTAGCCACTTTAAGTCCACTTCTCTTAGCTTTGGAAATTTGACATTAGTTTGTGATTCATTGTTTGTCACTTCTGAAGTTACTTCAAATACCTCCTCCACATTGTAACAATGTTGTGCATGAATTGTTTCAAGCTGCTCTAGTTGTTGCAGCTCATTGGATGGAAAAATCTTTGTATCCTTATGTGAGTTATCGATGCTGCATTGTATTAGATTATGAAAAGACCAAGTTCTCCCTTCTAATTTAGTAGGGCTCGAGCTTTTACAATCTAAACTTGGGGATGGTATCTGCAAAACAAAAAACAAAAAAAAAAAACCAAAGAAAAAAAAGGATAGCATGTTAGATGTAACATCAGCTCCAGCTTAAATGTTTTTGTTTTATTTTATTTTATAGGACAATCTAAACTCACACATAAAATACTATCAAAGTGTTTAATACTTTCAGTTGGATGATTTATTATATAGATAATGCAAAAAGAAAAAAAAACAAAACATACTCTAGTAACGGCAACCGGGAGCAGGCCCCGATGAAAGTTAAGGCCACATTCAAGATTATGTTTGCCTAGCCCTGTTTCTATGTACTTAAGCCTGGGAGCTGTTGACCGACCACATGTGAACACCGTCATTTGAGGACAATTTTCGATCAAAACACATTCTAGTAATGGCCACTCAAATTCAATATTCATCCCCAAGAAAAAAACCTGCAAGGTTTGGTAGACCTTCCAATCTAATTGATTTTAGATTAGAAAAGACCACATTATTAGACAATGTCGATGTGTTCTCTCGAACTTCTTCCTTCACAATCACTTTCATTGCACCACATTTTCTTACCCATAACTCTTCGATTTTCTTGAGGCTTTCAAGTGTGGAAAATGTGAATATGTTTTCCAGACAATCACATGCAACAATCTTCAATATCTTTAGGTTGGGGAACTTGTGCACAATTATATTTGTTGCAAGTGTTTGATTGATCAGATTTTGCCTAACCGTTTGCTAGGTCAGGTCAGTTAATTGTAGGCGGCAATTAGAGTTGGATACCAAATCAGACTTTGTATTCTGTTTTGTTAAAAGTGACTGTTGTTGAAGAAGCTTCTGTAGAAGCTGAAACTGATTAGCAAAGCTGTTAAAAGAGGACAGCAGCTGCTGTGTTAGCTATGGTAGGGCTGTGAAATGAAAAAAAAAAGAAGGGATGGCAGTGTTTGATCCTCAGCTCTGATACCAAGATAAACTTGGTAGAAGTTGTATTGATGTATCTTGTATTATGTGAAACAATAGGAGGTCCTATATATAGGACAATACAAACAAGACATAAAATATAATTAAAGGAAACATAATTATTAAAGCAATAATCATTAAAGCATGGATCCACTAAACATAAGATTTATTTGTTTAATATTCATAATCATCACACATCTTGGGAAATGCAGAAAGTGAAGAGGAAGAAATTTTCGCTCACGGGAGGAATCGGAAATACCCGAGTATTCCGTTGATGAACTCGATAAGTGGGGTCTGGAAGAACATAGTACAGTTAGGCAAGGGTGCTGACCTTAAGTTGTCTGATGTAGAGAGCAGGATGGAAGTTCAATTGGGTTGTGGAAACAAAACATTTTTCTGGTTGGATAAATGGGCTGGTGATTTTATACTAAAAGAACAATTTCCTCATCTCTTTGCATTACAATCAGAGAAGTATTGTTTGGTTCAGCATCGCTACTCGTTAGTAAATGGGCATGTTGATTGGACATGGGGCGGCGGGTCTCCGATTTCCCTACCGGAGACAGCTAGTAGGTGGGAGGAATGTATTAATCGGCTACAAAATGTTCAATTAAACAAGAAATCAGATCAATGGCTTTGGAAAAAAGATGTAAACCGAGAGGAATTCAAGGTGGGTAATCTGCGAGCAGAATTAGATGGGATCAATGTGCTTCCGGAAACACAGGTTCTAAGATGGCTTAGCTGGATACCAAAGAAAATAAACTGCTTTCTCTGGAGAGCGGTTCTGGATCGAGTTCCGACAAGAGATGCTTTGGTAATTAGAAACATACATATTCCTTCGGCTCTGTGTGTGTTATGCAACTTACGAAACGAATCAGTGGATCATTTGCTAATTTCTTGTCAATTTGCTCAACTGATATGGTCAGCGATCTCATCGTGGGTCAAAATACCTCTTCCGAGATATTTATTAAGCGTAGTGGGTTTGCTTGAATACATTGAAGTACATAGTTCGTCACAAGACAAAAAGAAGGCTGTTTATCTAATCATAGCGGCTACATGCTGGATAATTTGGCGAATCAGAAACAATGTGATCTTTAACTGCAAAACGACAGACGTTTCAAGGGCGGTTGGCGAAATAAAGGCACTTTCGTTCCTATGGATTAAAGCACGGGCTGGAAAAACGGACCTAGATTGGAAAGAATGGGGCGAGTTTAGATGTTTCAAATAAGGCTCATGTATTAAATTTCACTGTTATTCTCTTTGTTTTTCACTTTGTTGTACTGGTATCATGCCTTAGCATCTTGCTATGGTTTGATTATTTTTTTCTCATTTATAAAACCGCCTCTTTTCAAAAAATTACGAGTCAAATACAAAGTCAAGAATATCTCTTGAGTGGGATGACAAGAAGGAATGCGTTGTTTCGAAGAAGGAGCAAATAAGTATTTCTTCCAGAGAGTTGACTCCGTTTCTTCCTCTTGTTGCAAATTACCAAAACGTCCTTGGTGATGTCTTTACAGCCCCAACTGAATTGTTTGAGCTCAATAACCTAACCGGTTTGCTATCTTATGAGGTAATATTATAATATGATTATAATATTATATGATCTCAACAATGATTTGTTTTATTAAGAAACATATTTGGTGAAGTTAGGCCCGTTTTCTTTTAAGCTGTTTTATTATGTGTTTTTTACTGGATGTTATGTTTATATATTGGAATTTGTTGTAGGTATGGCAAACTCATTTGACTGTTCAAGAAAGAGAGTTTCTTATCCAGTTTCTTCCAGAAGGAGCTGACCCGCATAGAATTGTTCATGAACTGTTAACCGGGAATAATTTCTTCTTTGGAAATCCATTCCCAAAATGGTAAATTCCAGCACTCAGTATTAAGAATGAATTTAAAGAAGCTTTTTTTTGGACTATCACTCATTTCGCAGATTTGAGATTTTGTCTGTTGGCCAGTATTCTAAAGTGGAATTAATGGAATCGAATCCTTTTTTCGACACTTCTAATTTCTAACTAATATTTGCGAAAAGACAATAATAACCTTAATCATTAGTCATGTATAGTACATGATTAAGTTCATTTTTATTATACATGATTTGGAAATTTTAATGGATTAATTTTTTTATTGGGATTTTTTCAGTTGGTGACGTTATCTGTAATATTCCTGTGTAGGGGTGCTTCAATTTGTTCAGGTGATTATCATCCCGATGCCGTTCTCCGTCAAGAACAGTGTAACAAGGCTAACAAATTAGCATATTATTCAGAATTGAATGAATACCATACTAAGTATGTTTTTATATATTTATAGTATATAAAGTAATTTTTCTTTTCTTACCACTTTTGTGTTTAGTCATTTTTTGTTGTTGTTTGCAGAATGATAGGGAGTTTGCAATTGTGGAAGGAAAAATGGGCAAGCTGCACGAATCCCGAAAATTTTATGCAAAATATGCCATGGTTAGGTATTTCTTTTACCACTTTTAATTTTATTTTGGAAGCTTTTGTAGTGGCATCTCTATTTTTATTTCATTTATTGATAGATATTAGATGTATTATGGGTGTTAAACGGGTCGTGTTTGCGGGTCCAACCCGACCCGAACCCGAAAATTTTAGACGAATTCAAACCCGACCTGAACCTGAAAATCGTGTCATACGTATGAACCTGAACACGACCCAAATATTCGCTGGTTGACCCGAACACGACCTGTTCAACCCAAATTTTGTAATTTTTTGTTTTTTTAACAAATTAATATATTAAAATTAAATTTTTACTTAAAAACACACAAATGTATATAATACAATTACATTTTAATTATAAAATCTTATGTCAATTTCTCCTTTTAAGTTATAATTATGGCAAAAAATAGATACCCGGTTTAATTTATGACATAAAATGTAAATAAATAAAATTTAATATAAATAGGACATAGGTTAAATGGGTCAACCCGCCATCCTGGCTGGGTTGACACAACCCGACGCGTTTATCTAAATGGGTTCGCAGGTTCAACTTGAATCTGACCCGAACCTGTTTACTAAACCCAAACCCGCGAATTTCGTGTTAGGTTCGTGTCATGTCAGAAATCCACACCCTGATATATGATCCATCTTTTGAACAGACCCAGAAGAGACTTTAACAAAAGTGGGCCCTCACATGACAGCATCATACAATATGGTCCTCAACACGATATAGGTGCAGCATCCGGTTCTTGTTCATGGGACGCTGATGTTAAATCATACAATAGTGAAAGCCCCGATCTTTCAGTTAGCTATGGAGAAACTTTACCAAGGTAATCTGGCACTTGTTTGATAGTTTACGTTTATCTCTTGCTAGTTGTGCAGAAATATAATGTAGTTCATTTATATTGTCAGGGTCTCGGGGAACAGATGTTATGAATCTTCGGGTGGGAGATCGGTGACGAGACCTAAGAAAGGAGATAAATTACGCAAGCTCAATATGGAGTACGGTGATGGTGCCAAATATATGTCATATATCAAGGTGTTTATTAATTATTATATCTTGAATCATATAACTATGTCGGTTGATTTGGTTATGAAAAACAGATTTTGTCATTAATTTTTCAGGTTAGCAAGGAGCAACATGAACGAGTTAAAAGCAGTATGAAACAATCTAACACAAGCATCCAGCCACGATCGCTTAATAACGTGTTAGGTAATCTCGATAGTTTTTGTGTTCAACCGTATGAAGTGTTCGAGGAAGAAGAGCGACAGAAGCTGCATGAACATTGGTTTGTAGTTGTACTATAAAGCTCCATCATATGCATCATATTTTGTAGGGGTGTTAAATGGGTCGTGTTTGCAGGTTGGCGGGTTCAAACCGACCCAAAACCGAGTTTTTTACGAACCTGAACACGACCCAAACCCGAAAACCGTGTTATACATATGAACCCGAACACGACCTGAATCTTTGCGGGTTGACCAGAACACGACCCGAATATTCGCAGGTTGACCCGAACACGACCCACCTGAATTTATTATCTTTCAATTTTTTTCTGCAAATTAATATATTATATTAAAATTAATACTTAATGCAAAAAAACACAAACGTACATAATACAATTACATTTAAATTATAAAATCTTATGTCAATCTTTCTTTTTAAGTTATAATTATGGCATAAAATACACACCCAACTTAATTTATGACAGCAAACATATTGTAAAAAAATAGTATAATATATAAATGGGTTAAACGGGTCAAACCGACCCCTTTAGATAAAAGGGTTCACGGGTTTAACCTGAAACTGAGCCAAACCAGCGAATTACTTTTTAGGTTCGTGTCGTGTCAGAAATTCACACCCCTAGTATTTTGTTTTTAATAAGATTAATCTGTTCTTTATTTTCGAACCAGGTTGCATCTGGCAAAGAAAGATCTCTGTGTCGGGTTTGAGAACTGGAAAAGTTGGCGAGCTGCAAAGTGGCAAATAGGAGTCTCTTTGAGGAACGAAATGGAAGATAAATGGAAGCCAAGTGATGAACCCGTTTTGAATTTGTATAATAATCGGGATGACAAGTTCGTAGCTGTTGGTCAGGATGAAGAGCAAGAGCAATTAAACAATGAGCAACACGTTGAAGAACCAAATGATGTCCTTCTAATTGCACCAGAGGTTTGCTCATATCTAAGCATTATTCAACTTCCATTTATATTACAGAGGTGGCAGAATGGGCGGGCTTTGGGTAAAATGTCAAAATGGGTTTGGATGAGCTTTGGTAACATTACATTTTTTGTCCAATGTTTTGATTTCTTAAAAAAACAGAGTAAAGTATACTGATGGTCACTGTGGTTTACCAAAATTTTGGATTTGGTCCCTAGCTTTTCAAAAGTTCACGAATGGTCCCTGTGGTTTGCACTTTGTAACACATTTGGTCCCCAACTGGCCAGCTTTTTCCAAAAGTACATGGATGGTCTATGTGGTTTGCACTTCATAACGCATTTAGACCATAACTTGGACCAGCTAGAACCTTTACATTTGTTGGCTGGGGACTAAATGTGTTACAAAGTGCAAACCACAGGGACCGACTGTGTACTTTTGGAAAGGTATGGACCAAATCCAAAATTTTGGTAAACCACAAGGACCGTCTGTGTACTTTACTCTTAAAAAAATAATTAATGCGTTAATTATGATTGAATAAAGATTGACGGTCAAAAAACCCTATGGACTTTCACATAATTTGTACATAAGTCCTATACCTTATTTTCTGATTATTAAATCTTTTTGCTTTCAAACTTGACGATGAAGTTTCTGGATTTTACTATTAAAAAAAGTGCATGATTATATCCTTCAACCATTTTGAAAAATTATAAAAATGTTCTTTTCTACAACATCAAGCCCCTAAACCTTTAAAAAGGACATTTTCATTAAGTTTTAGAAGTCCACATATATGAAAAGGACTTGTGTGTGAGTTCAGCTAAAGTCTATAGCGCTTTCTCAAAACAAGATTTATACGACAATAGTCTAAATCTCTCGAATAAAATGATTTATGAGATTGGGTCAATGTTGTCACCTCTTATGTATATCCTCAAATAAATGTTATTAGTTGTTCAATTTTGGGTTAATGGTTTTATATTGCTGTTATTAGAGACCTCATTATATTTTATATTTACTTATTTTATTATGTTTGCATTTTAGAATAGGTCTCCTGGTCATTTTGTTATCTCCTATCTTTAAGGAGAATTCCCAGGTATTCTCATTATTTATCTCATGTACTGTGAACATTTTGGGATCAAGGGAAATCATCGTTAATTCCAAAATCCTTCATGGTAATCAGAGCCATAATCAAACCCTAGTTTTTTTATTTGATTGCAAATCATGGCTGGAGACGACGCCAATCCCAGCGGCTCCCAAGTCCCTCCACCGGAGAAATCAGCCCTACATCCGGCGTACACCGTCACCAATATCAACAACAAAATCAGGACCCTCGATGGTAAAAAGGTAACGTATTCGTCTTGGGTTAAGCTTTTTAATCTCCATGCTCGTGCCTACAAGGTTTTACATCACATTGATGGTACCGATCCGCCAGCAGAAACCGATCCATCATTTATTGCCTGGTCCGAGATAGACGCCCTCATCCTTCAATGGATCTACAGTACCTTGTCCGATGACCTGCTGGCTCGTGTACTCTCCACTGATCTCACAGCACGTGCTACTTGGCTTAAAATACAGGAGATATTTGTCAATAACAAACAGGCAAGAGCTGTCACCCTTGAAACCAAGTTCACCAACACCACACTAAACTCTTGTGCCTCATTCGATGAGTACTGTCAAACCTTGAAGGATCTTGCCGAACAATTACGTGACGTTGATCAGCCAGTCTCCGACAGTCGCCTTGTCATACAAATGGTACGTGGTCTCCCGATCGAGTATGACACTATTGCTGCAATCATTAATCAAAACAAACCATCTTGGGACGTCGCTCGAAGTATGATAGATGACGAACAAAGCCGTGTCATGGCCAGAACCTCGTCAGCAAAAGATACAGTCCTCGTGCACTCTTCTAGCCAACCATCCTCCGATTCTACAGTCCTCGTGCACTCTTCCAGCCAACCATCCTCTGATTCGCCCCGGTCACCCTATCCAAACGGGTATCGGGGTCGTAATTATGACCCGGCAAAAGCGGCTCGTGGACGGGGTGCTAACTCTCGCGGTGGCCGACAAGGGGGATCTAATCGGAACTATTCGCCTTCACCCGGTCGTGGCTCAGGTTCGTGGGGTACCTCCTACCAACCCTCCTCTAACCAACAAACCTCTCAATTTACTCACCCATCCCAATTTATGGCACACTGTACATCCGGCCAAACTCAACCTTGGGCCCCTCCACCTCAATACTACCCTCAAGCCCATTGGACGCCACCCCCAACCCCGTACCCATCTCAACCCTCTCATTTTACACCACAGAACCATCCTCCGTATCCCCATCAGGCCCATCTGGCCCATCAGACACCTCCTGGCTTCTCCTCCCAGCCCAACAACGCATTATGTCCCACGGATATCGGTATGGCACTTTCCCACTTGACAGTCAACTCTCAAGATTCTCAGTGGCACATGGACACCGGGGCGTCATCTCACATAACTGCGGATTCAGGTACAATCTTAACTCCCTCTTTATTACCTCAAAGTCCTATATTAGTCGGTAATGGTCAACGTTTACCCGTTACGGGTTCCGGTAATGGCTTATACACTCTACCAAACAAAACCTACAAACTTAACAACATTGTCCATTCACCCAACGTAATCAAAAACCTATTATCTGTTCGAAAATTTACTATTGATAACCAAGTTTCCGTTGAGTTTGATCCTTTTGGTTTTTCTTTGAAGGACCTCAAGGATGGACGCCTCCTTTCCCGCCACAATAGCCGTGGAGACCTCTACCCGCTCACCAAGCCGGAGTTTGCTTTATTGTCATCCACAGCACCTCAACCATGGCATGCTCGTCTCGGACATCCCGGAACGAATGTGCTTCAACACCTTCAACGGACGTCTAGTATTTCATGCAATAAAACTGTTGATTTTTCTGTTTGTTCTTCGTGTCAGTTGTCAAACAGTAAACGTTTACCTTTTGTTGATTCAGTTTCTCGTACGTTTAAACCTTTTGACATTATTCATTGTGATTTATGGACTTCTCCTATTGTGAGCAACTCAGGTTACAAATATTACATGGTTTTAGTTGACAACTTCACCAATTACGTGTGGGTATATCCTCTAAAGTACAAATCCGACACGTTTACCACTTTCACCAAATTTCACAAATTAATTCTCACCCAATTTAATCTACCCATTAAAACCTTTCAATGTGATTTAGGTGGTGAATTTGATAATAACACTTTCAAAACCTTTGCTGATCAAAACGGCCTTATTTTCCGTTTTTCATGCCCTCAAACATCCCAACAAAACGGTCGCTCCGAACGAATGCTTGGTCGACTCAATGATGTCATTCGTGCCCTTTTAATTCATGCACACCTTCCACCACAGTTTTGGGTTGAGGCTCTCCACACAGCTGCCTATTTACACAACATTTTACCCACCACTCGTCTCCAATTCAACACACCCGCTTCCGCACTTTATTTCCGACATCCCACCTATGACCACATCCGTACTTTCGGTTGTACATGCTACCCAAACATGTCCGCAACCCAAGCACACAAACTTTCACCAAGATCAGCCCGTTGTGTTTTCCTCGGATATCCATCAGACTTCCGGGGTTACCGTTGCTATGATCCAATAACCGGTCGAGTACACCTATCTCGTCACGTTATTTTTTATGAGAACTCTTATCCTTTTGCTGACCTATCCTCCACCCACTCCTACAAGTTCCTTGAGGACCCCACTGACATTCCAACACAATTTTTTAACTCCTCTTTTCCTACTACTCATACCATAAATTCCAACCCTACTCCTACCTATGATCCTACTGTATCTGTCACACCCCCAAAATCCACATGCGGAGTATCACCGCTTGGAGGCGTGACTGACCAGGATCAAACCACTAATCATATTGAACAAGTAAATAATTAAATGTAAAAGTCCAACCAACACGATTAGTGTCCAAAACAAACATAGTTAAGTTATGAGCGGAAGCATAATGTTTAAAACCAAATCAGAAGTTCCATTATCCAAATATTTAACATGGCACACAGCTGTCCATGTCCCACAACGACTCTTCCTTGTGCAAGCTCCAGCTAAGTACCTATTGACCTGCAAAGCATGTAGTAACGAGTCAACAACAAGTTGAGTGAGTTCACGTTTGGTTGTCCAGTTTATAGTTATTCCGAAAACACAGTTTGTTCTTTACCAGCTATCCAGCCGTGGGGGTTACCCCATAGTTCGAAAAACGTTTATTAGTTACCCGTTCTTACGTTGGCTATTCCAGCCCGGCTCTATGGCCGTGGGGCTACCCCATGTTTAATTCACCAGACTCGTTACCATATCGACTACTAACGTTCGTCATGTTTAAGTGCCCTAACGTCTGTGTCTATCATCACTGACGTGCCATAGTCCATTAGTCCACGCCCGTCCTCTGCGGCACGGTGTGAGGTTTGTTAAACCTAATAGCGCTATTTAACTAATGACCTGTTCGCCATTGGCCTCGGCGATTAAGTCGATATAAAAGGAGGGACTTCGTTGATAGAGTTCTAGTCTGGTATAGTTAAATACGTCTCAACAGGACGAGGAATCTATGTTCCTGATTACGTCTCAACAGGACGAGGAATCTATGTTCCTGATTACGTCTCAACAGGACGAGGAATCCCTATTCCTTAACCCATTCCCAACCCCTGGGAATCCCATGCTTTGTAACGGAGTGTGAACTCACCTTGGTTTGCTCGGCAGATTACACAGAAAGGTCAAGTCTAGCAGCTAGTGGTCAACCACGTCCTAACATGGTTATCATACAAGTCAGGTTTTGATTTCAAGTAGTGCATACAAGCATCACATAGATAGCAAATAAGAAACACACACGGATCATGGCAACACATTAACAGTCAAGAACGTAACATATTCAAGCTTGTGCGATTCAAGTGGAAGCCCAGTAATAACTTGCCCAACCTGTTGTGCGTCCAGCACATCTTGTGCGACTCACGACAGGTTGTGCGATCCACACATACCCGGCCCAAAAATTAGAAGCCCAAACAGTGATCTTGTGCGGTCCGGTTAAGCTTGTGCGATCACATGAATTACCAAATCATTAACAATCACGAACATCATCCAGTCATCATTCGACATCAGCAAGAAGTTATGATCATTCAGTAGTCGACATGTACTTAAATCTAGAACCCTAATCTGTTACTCATCTACTATCATGACATCAACATACAAGATCATTAACATACAATCATTACTCAATAGTAGCAGGTTGACATATATCTAATTTAAAAGCACATGCAACAAGCACATGATTTCTGACAACCCTACGCAAATATGTTAACAATGGCCGACATAATTAATTATGAGGGATCCTGTGGATAAAAAAACCGGGCCAAAGCCAGAGGATTGACGTGGCCGACAGAATCATGGACAACATAAAGGCGCTCGGGTTCTTGTGGATAAAAAACCGGGCCAAAGCCAGAGGATTGACGTGGGAGAGGTGGCTTGGGTTCGATCTTGTAGGTCTGGGCATATAGTCTTGGATGTTATGGTGCTTGTCCTTTGCACTTTCTGTTTGTATGAAGCTCTGCACTTTCTGTTTGTATGATGATGTAATTTTGGCTGGGCTAATATTTTGGTTAGTTCAGCTTTTTTAATATAATTTGCTTTGTGGGTCGTTCAAAAAAAAAAATTAATGAGGGATCCTTATCATACAATTCAATCACATATATGCAAACAAATAACATATGAACTTTGACTAACCTAACCTGACAACACACATGGGCCGCCCTTTTTGACAAATCAAACTATCAATTAATTCTATAATTCATTCCACCCATTACTAACTCAAACAATATATAAGCAACCTGTTAAAATGTTCGGTCCAATTAAAAAGGCCCAAATCATGCGTGCCATGTTTATAACAGTAACCCAATTTCATTTACATCATGAAATCTAATAAACTACAGATCATACATTCATAAATATCATCACTAACAATACTATAATATCCCCTCTATTTGATTAAATCAATACTCAACACATGACTCATCACATGGCCGACAAATTCTGCATTTAATAATATAACAAGGAACCCTAATCGATATTCAAGCAGTTAACGTCATGTTCCATTCATTCAATATTAAAAGGATTCACATCGGATCATATATCAATTCATAACGACAAGATTGTTTCCATGACAGTCATACACTACCTCATTTAATTCTATCATGATAACAAAACAAACCCATCAACAAGAACACCACATCGGCATGTGTCAACATATATATATATCTCAACATCATTACATATCTCGAATCAATAGTTATCATGTGGTAACATGATGAGTGTCCACCCCATGTGACTATCCAAATACAATTAAAACATTGCAGGTAATCACGTGAATGACTTGAATGGATAATGGTCCAATCACAACATGAAATCATTAGATCTTTCATATAAAAACATAACACAAATACACAACATAAATTGATTACTAACCTAAGCAAGGAGGACAGAAAGTCGATCGGTGAATAAGTCTGCCGTCGGGTTTCACAGAAAACGAGAGAGAGTATGTAAGGTGGTTAGGGTTTACTAAATAGAATTTTATCGTAAATAGGTTGATGTCTAGCCTGCTACTGGGCCGAAGTCCAATTCTCGGGTTTCATTTGGGCCGAGGGCTAGCCCAAGGTGATTGAAAGAATGTTGTGCGACTCGGAGGTGTATTGTGCAATCGTTTATTCATTGTGCGATTCACATATGTTACACGTATAAACATAACACACTATAATCTCATAACACTTATCATATAATAAAACATAACATTTTTTATCGCAAACAATCACAATAGTTAATCATATAGCGCTCACTCCGGTTACATCAAAATACATGAAAGGTTCGGAAATACGAGTTGTCACATTATCCCCAAGTTGAAAGAAATTTCGTCCCGAAATTTAGCACGTACTCACTGAGGAAGCTAGTTAAGTCACATGGTTTTCCTGGGGTGTCACAGTATCCACCCCCACCAACCAACCTAACCTATCACATTCACCTTTGCCAAATTCCATTACTCAATCCCAAACCCCAACTGTTCACACTCCTACCAACCCCACCCATACAACTACTGATAATAGTAACCCCACCACTCCTCCTCAACAGACCAACCACACCAGTCATCCCAACCAAAACGATCATCCCATGCAAACTAGATCCAAAACAGGCATCTCTAAACCTAATCCTCGATACAACCTAGCCGCGACCTCTAACATCTCTCCCGTACCTAACTCACCCACAAAAGCCTTATCGGACCCTAACTGGCTACGTGCCATGAACGATGAGTTTAGTGCTTTGCAGAAAAATAACACTTGGGAGTTGGTGCCGAAACCGTTGGACAGTCCGGTTATTCGCTCGATGTGGTTATTTCGACACAAATTCAATTCCGACGGTTCTTTGGAACGCTATAAGGCAAGACTCGTGTGCAATGGTAAATCCCAAACTGTTGGAATCGACTGCATGGAGACATTCAGCCCCGTTGTCAAACCCGCAACCATCAGGACGGTTCTTTCTTTGGCGGTATCTCGATCGTGGCCTATCAACCAGTTGGACGTTAAAAATGCTTTTCTCAACGGTCAACTTGAGGAAACCGTCTATATGTATCAGCCGGCTGGTTTTGTTAACCCAAACTATAACAACTCTCATAAAAAGTCATAATTATTAAATTAATTAGTCCAAAAGGAAACCCTAATTGAGACACCCAAGTGATTCTGAACAAACCCTAGAATTTTCATAATTTTCAGAATCAGGATTAGGGCCCCTAAAACTCAGGGGGGGTTAAACCCTATGGACGATTATCCACTTAAAACGTTGGCAACAAGGAATTTACGAAAACTGTCAACTCAGCAAGGCTAGTGCCAACCGTGGCAACCCTATGCCTAAAAATAGGTCTCACGCGGCCTGCCTCAGGTTAAACTTAATTCTCACGCGGGCCGCCTTAGGGTCAAATTTTAACTATAAATAGTGGACAGTGGGACTTGAATTCTGAAAGAAAAACGACGTAAAAATTCACTATACACTGCAAGTTACGTTCGAATTACTACCAAAACAATCACAGTTCACAAATCGACACCGCAAAACAGGGTATTAGCACAATCGCTACTACGATTCATTTTCCGATGATCAATATATCCAATGGATGTTTAAGTGCCGCCCACATTAGGGTTATACTTTATCGTCCGTCGTTAATTCGACGGATCATCGTTAATTCGATGGATGAAGTATTGCACTTTGTCATTCGTTGTGAGAATTTGATCGCGTGAGTTATCGTAAATGCTAGATTGATTACTAACCTAGTTTTGTGTGCATTGTTATTTAAATTAGGTTAACAAGGCTAATTCATAAGACTAGATTCTGTTCGTATTAAATCAGCAATGTGAGTCATTCTCTCTTTTTATCAAATCTATTTACAAAACCCTATTTATTTCAAAGTTATAATTACAGGGATTAAGTTTATGTAATCACCATATTACAGCCGGTATGTGGGGTTTTGTATACATTACTTGATAATCTTCACCATTGGGGTAGCCAATGGGTGATATGACCATAGTCACAGACACCATTGGACAGAAGGGCCAATGGGTCGAGTGACAAAGTACTGTGGATAATTGGTTTGATATCAGAAACATTGTAATCTTCCTTAATACTGTAAATTATAACAAATGTGTCATTTTAGTAAATAGAATGATTCACTCAGTATTTCCCGCTGACAAAACCTTTTTCAAACATGTTTCAGGTGATCTGTTGTAATTCAGGAAAAGTGCTGGGGAGCATTTCAAGCTTAAGATAGTGGCTCATTATAAAATAAAGAAATAATTTTTGTAATATCACGATTTCGTAGTAAAAACATAATATTGTAAATTATCGGGGTTTTATCCCGAATTATGAAATAAAATAAATCGGGAAAATTTTAACTTTAAACGATCCTGTTAAATAAACTTCCGCTGTTAAACTCAATTAAATAAATACCACGGGATTTCTGTCCCGCGGCTCCTGAGACGGGTCAAACCGGGTCGGGGGCCGTGACACAAACCTTCCAAACCACGTTTGTCGTCTCAACAAATCTTTGTACGGGTTGAAACAAGCTCCGCGAGCGTGGTATACTCGATTTTCTACATTTATTTCTACACTGGAGTTTCGGCACAGCCTATGCGACACATCGTTATTCATATACCGGCATGGTCAGCAACTGGCTTACCTTCTATTATACGTGGACGACATTGCCATCACCGCCAGCTCTGCCTCTCTTCTCAACCGGGTTATCTCACAACTCTCAGCTGAGTTCGCAATGACGGATCTCGGGTCACTTCATCATTTCCTTGGCATTACAGTTACTCGTGACCATAACTCCTTATTTTTGGCACAAACTCAATATGCTAAAGACATTTTACATCGTGCCAACATGACCGCATGTAAACCGTGTCACACGCCGGTTGACACCTCGAACAAAATGAGTGCTTCGGACGGCACACCGTTACCAGATGGCTCCTTATACAGAAGTTTAGCCGGCGCCCTGCAGTACCTCACGATTACTCGTCCGGATTTATCATACGCTGTGCAACAAATATGTCTCTTCATGCATGCTCCTCGCGACACACATTTCGCCTTCATGAAACGTGTCTTACGTTACATACACGGGACCATTGACCTTGGCTTACGGTTTACCGCTTCCTCGTCACACTCTTTGGTCGCCTATTCTGACGCTGACTGGGGAGGGTGCCCGGACACTTGCCGTTCAACCTCGGGCTACTGTATATTCCTCGGTGACAATTTAATCTCATGGTCATCTAAACGTCAACAAACCATATCCCGATCTAGTGCCGAGGCCGAATACAGGGCCGTCGCAAATGCTGTCGCTGAAGCCTCATGGGTTCGAAATCTTCTTTTGGAATTGCAATCGCCGCCAACCAAAGCCACTGTTGTGTTTTGTGATAACATTTCAGTTGTGTACTTATCCGGTAACCCAGTCCAACATCAACGTACAAAGCACGTGGAAATCGACATTCATTTTGTTCGGGAGAAGGTCACCCTTGGCCATATTCGTGTCCTTCATGTCCCTGCACCCGAGCAGTATGCGGACATCTTCACCAAAGGGTTACCGAGATACCTTTTTGAAACCTTTAGATCCAGCTTGAACGTTCGTACATACCCACGCTCAAGCTGAGGGGGAATATTAGAGACCTCATTATATTTTATATTTACTTATTTTATTATGTTTGCATTTTAGAATAGGTCTCCTGGTCATTTTGTTATCTCCTATCTTTAAGGAGAATTCCCAGGTATTCTCATTATTTATCTCATGTACTGTGAACATTTTGGGATCAAGGGAAATCATCGTTAATTCCAAAATCCTTCAGCTGTGTCCAGGAGAACATCGAACAAAACGGTGGACCAATTTTCCAGTCAGAATCAGATCCTAACACAGAAAATCACGAAATAACAAACGAGTCGAGCCAACACTCTGATCAGAATCAGCATCTGCCGCAAATTTCCATACCTGACAATACCCAAGACTTCTGTCACATAACCATAAACACCAATGATGACGCTATAACAGGATCAGAGGCTTTCCCTTCTAGTTTAGTTGAATATCCCGAAAATATCAATCACGCAAACGCCCCTGTGGGTGAACCGTTTCCAACACCCGCTGCCGCCACTGAAATTTGGCCGCCAGTTAGCCTACCAAACGCGTACTATCATCTACCTGCATCCGTAAGCCAAGATTATCCTTCTATCAGCCAATCAAGTTTTCTCCACAGACAATCCGATGTTGGAGATTCTTTCTACAATCCTTACGTTAATCCAGACCGTAACGAATTACAATTGCATTCACTTTTTAAAGATCCTGGGAATTCTCATTATCTAGGAACCGGTCAATCATTACCGTTGGATCAAAACATGTTTGCAGATGGTGGGGACCGTTATTTGATTCCGAGGCATGAACACTTGTTGCCGCTCAACCAGGTTCAAGATTGGTCAACGAACGGTGTTGTTAACGTGGCGATGTCAGCACCATCTCATCATCATCATCACCGTCTAGGGCAAAACTGGTTTTCCGAGGGTGAGGGGGCGCGTGACGGGTGGGTAGGCGGCGTAGTACCGAGTCATGACATCAGGAATGGTGGTCAGGTGGTGGATGAGAGTCTATTTAGTGTTTTATCCGGGTTGCGTTCGGGTGTTCACTACGGTTCAACGGAGTTTATTCAGTCAGGGAGCTATATCGGGGTGGGGCGTGAACCGGTTTTGCCTACAACCACCAACGGTAGAGGGTCGAGTGTCAATTACATGAGTGGGAATGAAGGCGAGTTAGGATGGATGAACATGTGAGATGGAATGATAAAGATTAGGATGTAGTTTTTTACTTTTTAGATGGTAGAGATATAGAAAAGGACATAATCAGTATATCTGATGTTTTTGCAGGGTTGAAATGCTTCTTTTATTTATTTGTTTTTTTTTTTTTTTTTAGTTTTTGAATTTTGATCAAGGCAGGTAAAGGGTTATGTTAAAGATAAATGGATGCATAAAGTTGCAAGTGCCATATCACCTTTGTGTATGACATTCCCTCCAACTATTGTATTGTTGCTATTTCATAAAATATTAAAATAAAAGAGAGGTGATTTGTTCAAAATTTAAATCCTAAATGTGATTTTATATTCAAACTACTTTGATATTCAAAAGAAGTACAATGCACATATTGGAACATGAAATAGTGTTATTTTCATTTTTCAAGGTTCTGAATACATATACTACTATATACACTACTTTCTGAACTGAGTGGAATTGACACATGAATTTAAAAGATTTAAGTGAAATGATTTTCTTTTTCAAATTGTTTGAAGCAGAGGAATTCAACACACATTTTTAAAAGTAAAGGAAGTAAACTAAAAGAATTAAAATCCTGCTGCTGCGATTATGACATGTCGTTGCCACGACCACCAGCAAAAATCCCGTGTTATATATGAGGCATAAAACTAGGGGTGGTAAAATGGGTGGGTTGGGCAGTTTTGGGTAATGGGTATGGGTTAGGATGAGTTTAAGTTATGACGGGTTTATTAAGAAATGAGTTAGGATAGGTTTAGGTCAAGATGAGTTTTTGTCAAGATGGATTTGGACATGATAGGCTAAAAATATAAATAAATAAAAAAAATTAAAAAATAAAAAAAAATTATACAAAATCAAAAAAATTATAAAAAGGGTAAATTACATTTTTCGTACTTTATGTTTGTACCGGATTACAACGGATAGCCTTTAACTTCAACAAATACAGTCACAATCCTTTATTTGGAAAATTCGTTACATCTTTCGTACTTTAGCACTAATTAGGTTAAAAATTGTAGTTAAGTCTATTTATATAAGGGCACTTTGGTCTTTTTACCAATCTAATTAAAATACAAAATTGAAAAAAATAATAATTTAACAACCCTTTCACCCCTCACTCTCTCACCCATCGGCTACAACCACCGCCACTGGTGAAAGAGTGAGGGTGAGAGAGTGAGTGGTGAAGGGATTGTTAAATTATTATTTTTTTAATTTTGTATTTTAATTTTATGGTGAAGGGATTGTTAGATTTTTTTTAGTTTTTATAATTTATTGGATCTTTAGAATTTTTTTATGATTTTTAAGAATTTTTCTGATTTTTTACAATTTTATTTTTATTTTTAATTTTTTTATTGTTCCACCGACTCAGAGTAGAAGCGGTGAAATGGAGGTTGAAGGATGGTGGTGATTTGGGTGATTTGGGCGTTGGAGATGAGAAAAAGAAGAATGCGCAGTTTTAGACTTTTTGGGTTTAGTTTTCTCAGAAAACCCATGCTGACCCACATGTTATTTTGTTATTTTTTTAAGTTACCTATCTTTACCTATTTAACAATTTTTGTTAACCCAACTTAACCCATCTACTACAAAAATAATACCCATCTTAACCCAAAGTTGAATGTATGGGTTGATTTTGCCACCCCTACATAAAACCATACTTTCTTTTCAGCCCTCTAATCCTATTATTAGCATGATTCTCAATGTGAATTGTGTGTGTGCTATCTTGCAAATTAAATTCATCATTGTCTTTGAATGATTTGGTATGAGCAAAGAAGCTGTGATTTTTTTACAAACAAATAGTTAAATACAAAACATGACCTTACAACGTACATAAAAATGTTATAATAGGTAATGCTGACATTCTGACATCGATAACAATAACAAACTCAATAGTAATCGTTATAATTTATCACCAAACTATTCCCAAAACTAAATCCCTGCAAAAATTTATAAAAAATGTTAAAAAGTGAGAATAAGGAAATGGTCGGAGCTGTCTAGAGCATTCGCAATGAATTCGTTATTCATATCCATATATTTACACTAAAAACAACTTTTTTTTTTTATCTTTTTCAATTAAATAATATTTTTATACCTTTATCATTATCTTTTCTCTCTCCTCAACTCACATCCATTTTTAAAAATTTTAAAATTTTTTAAGGTTTTCTCTCTCCAGATTTTTTTTCTTATATATTTACAGATGAACAGTAACTTTCTCATATATTTTCTCTCCTTCACTCACAACCACTTAAAAACACTAACAACCATTCCTTATAAGACCATCCGTACTCGTTCAAAATTGGGCCTTTTTTTGGTTGAAAACGCCGGAGCACGCCCCGGAAGCCGCCCCCGTGGGCGTTTTTATTGCAATAATCGTTTGGAGCGTGCTTTATTCCATGTCGGATCGAGAGTTGAAGTGGCCAATCACCTGTTTCCATGCCTTTTTTGTCCAATAACATTTTTATGGTTTTTTTTTTAATTTAATTCTATTACACCACAATGCCCACATCCCCACTACACCCATTTTAGAAAACGCTCCATAATGCCTCATTGCTAACTGGTCTGCCACATGGCGCCAAACACCCAAGGGTAAGGGCATTACCACTACACATGATCTAATATAACTAAACTCACTCACATATTTTTTAGGGTCATCATTATGAATACTCTAATAACATAAGTGGCTACTTTTCAAATGTATATCAAGAGTATTCACATTGAATTCTTTATCCCTATCATTACATCAAATATCACTACATTTTATTTCTCATTTTCAATTAAATAATATTTTTTATGTTTCCATCATTACCTTTTTTCTCTCCTTCCACTCACAATTACTTTCAAAAATATTAAAAAACTATAAGGGCGAATAGTGTTTCTCATATATTTATAGATAAACTGTAACATTTACTCTCTTCCCCATTCACAACCATTCCTTATAATATAACTAACACACTCACAAATATATATATAAAGGAACCATTGCGAATGCTCTAAGAATAATAAAAGGAACTAATATCTACTAACCTCTGGTTTTTTTGTGAGTATAAATGAATTGATGTCTTCTCCAACATTAAAGAACCCAAAATTTGTCTCCAATACTGTTTGCTCTGGAATTATTGAATGACCCTCAGTGAATACCATTATTTCTGGGCAGCCTCTGATTACCAAGGTATCAAGGGATGGCAATGTAAAATCCTTCTTCCCTAAGTAAAATCCTTTAAGGCTTGAAAGACTCTTAAGTTGTAAGGACTTCAGAGAACGGAACTCAATAATCTCACTAACTTTGGCATCACAATCTTCTTCTTCTTCTTCTTCTTCTTCTTCTTCTTCCTTCACAATTACCTTCATGTTTCTGCACCATTGTATATGTAGCTCTTGGAGTTGCATGACACAACCAACCATTGAACAAGTAAATACATGTTCTAAACTATGACAACCACGAATAGAGAGTGTTGTTAGGTTTCGAAACTCCAATATTCTCCACTGATTGCTCTTCCATATATACTTGAGACTGCTTAGCCACTTTAAGTCCACTTCTCTTAGCTTTGGAAATTTGACATTAGTTTGTGATTCATTGTTTGTCACTTCTGATGTTACTTCAAATACCTCCTCCACATTGTCACAAAATTGTGCGTGAATTGTTTCAAGCTGCTCTAGTTGTTGCAGCTCATTGGATGGAAAAATCTTTGTATCCTCATGTGAGTAATCAATCTTGCACTGGATTAGATTATGAAAAGACCAAGTTCTCCCTTCTAATTTAGTAGGGCTCGAGCTTTTACAATCTAAACTTGGGGATGGTATCTGCAAAACAAAAAAAAAAAAAAAAAAAAAGGATAGCATGTTAGATGTAACATCAGCTCCAGCCAGGGGCGAAGCTTAATGGGGGCGGGGGGGGGGGGGGGGGGGGGACGTCCGCCCCCCGGGATTTTTCGCTCAGTAGTGTTATATATGTAGTTTTCGTATAGAAATTTGTGGGTATATACGTTTTCACCCCCCCGGTTCTATAGAAATTTTTGGGTATATATGTTTTCACCCCCCCGGCCGAAAAATCCAAGCTTCGCCACTGGCTCCAGCTTAAATGTTTTTGTTTTATTTTATTTTAAAACTCAAAGTGTTTAATACTTTCACTTGGATGATTTATTATATAGATAATGCAAAAAGGAAAAAAAAAACAAATCATACTCTAGTAACGGCAACCGGGAGCGGGCCCGGATGAAAGTTAAGGCCACATTCAAGATTATGTTTGCCTAGCCCTGTTTCTATGTACTTAAGCCTGGGAGCTGTTGACCGACCACATGTGAACACCATCATTTGAGGACAATTTTCGATCAAAACACGTTCTAGTAATGGCCACTCAAATTCAATATTCATCCCCAAGAAAAAACCTGCAAGGTTTGGTAGACCTTCCAATCTAATTGATTTTAGACTAGAAACGACCACATTATTAGACAATGTCGATGTGTCTTCTCGAACTTCTTCCTTCACAATCACTTTCATTGCACCACATTTTCTTACCACTAACTCTTCGATTTTCTTGAGGCTTTCAAGTGTGGAAAATGTGAATATGTTTTCCAGACGATCACATGCAACAATCTCCAATATCTTTAGGTTGGGGAACTTGTGCACAATTATATTTGTTGGTCTAGGAACCGCTACTGTAGTGTTACTACTACAACCACTAGTATTTTTATTGTTGATTTCTTCGGTTTCAAATACCTCCATCATTGATGTGCAGTAAAGTATACATAATTCTTGAAGCTTTTGCGTTTGCCCTGCTGCATAATATGGAATCACACTTGACAAAGAATCACATCGTTCAATATGAATCGTTCTAGAGTATTGGCATACGGACCAAGAAACAACATCAACTTGAGAAACCTGCAGTAAATGAAAAATCAAGACTAAATTATTTAAGGAACCTTAATTATCCACGACATTTTTTAATAGAAGTTAGATAAGCGAGCTTTCATTTCATAATTGGCCAGTGATATTAGTTAGCTTAGTTACAGATGTGCTTTCATTTCAATTATGGGTTGGTTAATTGGGGTTTCTTGAAAACGTCTAAGCTTAGTTAACGTTTTAATTACAATTTGTGTGTATATAAATATGTCATTCATAAACTTTTTATGAAAATAAGCATCTTATCTTATTTTTTGATTTGAACTTAAAAGGATTAGCTTACAAACTATTATATCATAATGACAAAATGAAATAAATAAAGAAAAAAGACGAAAATTAGAAAACTAAGATGAAGAACCATAAAACATACCTTCGATTGACCATGACCGACATCAGTTGTACCCTTAGCAACGCCACCACCAATATGCTTCAGATTTTTCGTGTCATATAGATTGAGATGATGAAGACGAGGGAACAAAGTGGCAGTTGTGTGGGCATATGTAGATGACGTCATTTCTTCTTCATCTCTGTTTGAAACAACTTCTTCCATACCATCACACTCCCGTATGGTTATTTCCTGTAGGTTGGTAAGAAGTTTCACCATAAGAGGTGAAAACAAGTACTTAATGCCCGGGCACCATTCCAGTTTTATGGATGTGAGGTTTTGGAATGAGGATTGTGGTTGGTGTTTGTGAAGAACTAAGAATTTGTTCCAACTATTGCACTTCCACACATGACTCAACCTTTTCATCTTCGATAGTGTTAAATGTTCAAGGTAGGGAAGTAGTGGTTGTTGTTGAGATGTTACAGTTTGATCTCTATTACTTGGACTCTCAATCTCAAACACCACCTCTACCCCTTTAACACTTTCAAAGGAAATTTTATGAAGTTGATGGAAACTGTAGCCCATCTGATAGGATGTGAATGCAAATTCACACAAATTATCATCCTCTTTTGATATCCTATCCTTTGACATATTATTAATCTGCAATGAAACATATACATATCTAATTAGCAATTCTCCTTGAAATTAAACTATCTGCTATTTTTTATAACTTCAAATTGTACAACGATAGATTGGATTGGGAATGTAACTATAGATATAAGAACACTCCCTTATGATATGTCTTTCTTTGACAAACTAATAATCAATGAATGACCTAAAATGAATACGTTTATTTCATAATTATTTTCAGTTTTCTCATCTTGACTTCGAAGTTTGACCAAATTACCACAACTGCCCTTTCATATGAAACCCAGTAATAATGAAAAAGTTTTTGTATCAATTGTTCAACCTGTATAATAAATTTACATTTACATTTACATTTACATTCCATAAATTAGGAACAATTTTGTGCATAAGGTGTTGTAATTCATGTTTTGGGGGTTTTCAAAAAAAAAGTTGATTTTCTAACTCTAACCCAAAAGCTTTTTATATTTTGCAATTTTAACCCATATAAATTGTTTTTTTTTCACTTTTAACTCAAAAGTTTTATTATTTTCAATTTAACAAACCAATATTTTTACCTTCAACTTTGGTCTCTATACTTTTCATCTTTCGCAAATTTTCGTTTTACGTTTCGTTCTAAATTTTGCGAGTTAAGAGGTGCGACGTGCGTGTGTCGTTTAATGTTTTTTTTGTTTCGTTCAAAATGTGTAGTTCAATGTTTTACATTTATTTTTTTCGTTTGACAAGTTCGTCGCAACGCGCGGGTCCTGGATCGACTCAGTGTTGGTAGTCGCTGACGGTGGTGTGACATTAGTGCTATTTGGCATAGTTTTACGCCCCCGCCGCAACGCGAGGGAGTTTAAATCTAGTTACAATCATTTTGAAAAATATAAAGTTCGTAAAAATCCAAAAGTTACACTTTAATATCAGCAAATTAATAATAGTTGGACTTTTAAAGTCACAAAACATATGATTTCAATAAAACTTTATTACAATGAGGATCCCTATACAAGTAGGGGTGTGAATTTCTGACATAACCCAAAAACACGACACGAACCTAACACGAAATTCGCGGGTTTAGGTTTAGTCTAAACGGGTTTGGGTCAGTTTCAGGTTGAATCCGCGAACCCGTTTAGGTTAACAGGTCGGGTTCGGGTCATCCTGGTCGGGTTGGCGGGTTGACCCGTTTAACACATTTATATTATATTAGGGTATACGGAGTGGTGATCGGCAAGGAGCGGCAAACACTTTTACCGTGCGGTAAACACCACCACCAACATACTTTGCCGCTTCCAAGTTTGCCAAATCGGTGTTCGGTTACTGCGTCGGTGAAGGGAGTGTGTGTGTGTGGTGGGGTGGGGTGGGGTCCATTCCTATCTCAACCAATCACACCTTTTTCCTTTTTTAAAAAAAAAAATAGTTTACCACTTCACCAAGTGTCTAAACCATTGCCAACACTTTTCACCAAAGTTTAAACACTTTTGACTGATTGACACGGCGCGCTCTGATTGGTCGGTTTTTTGGTTTGCCACTCCAAAGTGTTTAACCACTCCCTACACCCTTATATTTTTTTACAATACATTTTATGTCATAAATTAAATGGGGTGTGTATTTTATGCCATAATTAAAACTTAAAAAGAGAAATTAACATAACATTTTATAATTTAAATTTAATATTATTATATACATTTGTGTTTTAAGTAAATTTTAATTCTAATATATTAATTTCAGCAAAAAAAAAAAACAAAAAATTCGGTTTGAATGGGTCGTGTTCGGGTCAACCCACAAAACTTCGGGTCGTGTTCGGGTTCATATGTATGATATGATTTTCGGGTTCGGGTCGGGTTCAGGTTCGTGTAAAATTTTCGGGTTGGGTCGGGTTGAACATGCCAACCCGCAAACACGACCCATTTAGCACCCCTATATACAAGAAACAAAATCCGAGTATTAAAAGGTACATATAATTAACAAGTATATATTTATATATACTTTTCAAAGAAAAGTGTATATATATATATATATAGAGAAAGGTTAACATACAAAAAGCCTTATCATACATCACGTAGGAGACAATGGTAACCGTTGGATCAGGGGTATAATCACGCATGGGACCACATAATCACGCATGGGACCACATGGGACCACATAATCACGCATGGGACTATAATCACGCACGTTCTATGATAATAACGCACGTTATATATTTTGTCATGTATGTTAATGTAGGTTAAGCCCTGAAGTACATTATACTTTCTCTATATATATATATATATATATATATATATAGAAGTTGAAAGACATACCGCTTGCTCTTGGTTGTTCTTAACTAATTCATTGTTTCTCTCGTCATAATCTTCACAAGATTGAATATAGATGTCCTTAAGTGCTCTCATATCAAAATCGACGGTGGTAGGTGTCACTATATTTCTAAACTTCTCACACTTCTCAATGTATATTGTTTCTACGGCTTGAAAGCCACCGATGAAGTAGTTATTTTCGGGATCTTTTATCCTCCACACCTCCCTAAAGCTCTCACACCGACACACCTTAATGTTTCTCAAGCTGAACATACCAAGTTGCCGAATTTGGCCCAAGTCTATGTTGAATAACACTTCGATGGAACTACAATCGTTCACTTCTATCTCTCTCAACATGAATATATTTTTAATTTTCCCCTCAGTAGTAGTAATTCCAGACTCCCATATCTCCTTCAAGTTCTTCATACCAGTGATTTTCAGTTTTTCCAACTTTGGAATCATAACCTGCATAAAAATTAATCGTAAATAAAATATTTTGCTCATTAAATAATAAAAAGTTGACTCTTGTTAATAATTAAATCTGTTTATAAGAACAAATGTGACATAAATTTACCTCTTTGTTGAATAACACTTCGATGGAACTACAATCTTTCACTTCTATATCTCTCAACATGAATATATTTTTAATTTTCCCCTCAGTAGTAGTAATTTCAGACTCCCATATCTCCTTCAAGTTCTTCATACCAGTGATTTTCAGTTTTTCCAACTTTGGAATCATAACCTGCACAAAATTAATCGTAAATAAAATATTTTGCTCATTAAATAATAAAAAGTTGACTCTTGTTAATAATTAAATCTGTTTATAAGATCAAATGTGACATAAATTTACCTCTTTGTTGAAAAATGGTTTCACTGACGAAATATCAATATTGTTCTTGGGAAAGATGCTAGTGTAATTTGGAAGTCCAACCAGATGTAACTCCATCAGTTGTGGTAACTCTGTTACATTAACATGGGCACATAAACTCACCAAGTTTGGTAGGTTAGCCAAAGACAGAAATTTCAACTTGTGAAATGTAACCACCCCCACTTCACTATTCTCGCCATTTACCACAGATTGCAAAGCTGAACATGACGTAATAAAGAGTTTCTCAAGTTTTCTCAAACCATTTGCCAGAGAAATTGTGAAGAGGTATGCCAGGCCTTCACAGTTTGAAATACTAAGTTCTTTTAAATCACAAAAGGCGTTTTGAGGAGGATGTATTAAAATATCTTCCAGACAACTCATATCATTCACTTTTTTCAATTGAAGAATCTCTGTTTTCCTAAACAACTGATTAATTTTGCATTCACGCAGTTCACTGCTGCTAGTCTCAAGCATCAATGTATTTTTGAATGAATAAGTTCCATTATTATGCTCCCCTCTCCACCTCTTTGTTAACAAACACCCCACAGATATCTTGAACCTTTCTAGATTCACAAATGATACATTAACTGGTTGGGCCTTGTTATTAAAGAATTCCAGCTCTAGTGCAAAAAGTTTCCTTGAAAGGATCTTCAATTCGTCACAGTTAGTATCTGAGAACCTAATACAACTTTCTCGACAAACTCCCATATAAAGCTCTTCAAGTTGGTTCAAGTTTTCAAACACACCATTATCAATATAAAGGCTAACACAACCAGTCAAATCAAGTAGCTTTAACCTTTTCAAGTTTCCTAATTTAGATGGTAGCTTGTGGATGCCACAACCAGCAAGGTTGAGTACTTCTAAGCTAATAAGATCACCAAGAATAGATACATCATTGTCCACCAACGAGCATGAACGAAGGCATAACGCACGAAGGTTGGTCATGCATTGCGGAAGCAATGGTCGATGCATATTCATACAAGATAGAACCTCAAGTTTCTTCATACTTGTGTAAAAACCTTCCGGAAACTTGAGTAGCTTATCCCCGTCCATTAGCTTCAAAAGTTTAAGGTTTTTGTGATTAAAATGTATTGGAAACTCAAACATACTTCCACACTTTAGTAGAAGTCTCTCATATGGCTCATCTTCTTCAAGCAAATCAGAGAAATTATTGTCGTGGCTTACTATTGAAGCTTGCTTGACAACTGAAAATTTGCTTAGAACAAAATCACGCACAAGATCATGCATTTTAAAACTTCCTTCACAGTCACTTTTAATCAACAAGTTTGAACGTATGAGTTTGTTAACACAAGTGTTTACCCGCCGTCTTGCTCCTGCTATGGTACGTACACTCTGATAAAAGTTCAATCCCCACCCGTACCTCAGTAAGTCCTCTTTCTGAATATTAGAGTCCTCTGGGAACAAACCACTAAGAAGAAAAATTGCTTTAAGATCATCTTCTTTAAGATTCTTGAAGCTAATCTTAAAAATTTCTTTAATACCATAGTCATCCACCTTTTTGTTTTGTAAGCGATAAAGTGCGTCTTCCCATTCAAACTTTTCCTTATCTCTTAAAGTAGAGGCGATGGTTGTTATAGCAAGAGGCAAACCGCCGCATATCTTTAGGATTTCTTCTCCAATCTGGTGCATGTCAAGTTGTTCAATATCACTACTTGAACCTAGTCGTACCGTTTCCCAGAATAACTTTTTTGCTTCCTCATCTTTCAAAACACCAATTTTGAAAATCAAACTAGTTTCGATACCCATTTGAGTGCAGACATCTTCCTCTCGAGATGTGAGCAACAACTTGAAGCCATTTGGCAAAGGACTCGATAATCCAATATCTTTAAGCTTGATCTTCTCCCAAACATCATCTAATATTATCAAAATCTTCTTTTTACCCTCTTCCGATATCTCCTGAAATCTTTCTTTAAGCCGACCGGCCCTTGTATCTTTATCTTTTTCAGATAAAGGTTTACCAGTGCATTCTGCAATAGTTGTTTGAATATCAACTGGGTTGTGATTTTTCCCAATAGTAACCTTCACAATCCATTCGAATGTTTTACTATGCTTCACAGCCTTCTCCAATTGCTCCATCATTGTGGTCTTGCCCACACCGGCCATACCAGACAGAGCCATCATTCGGGCCTTGTTATCATTTGATTCAAGGGATAACAATGCATTATTGAATATCAAATCTCTGCTTGACTTGAGTATGCTTTGGGTGCCATCATCATCTTCATGAACTAGTATGGAGGTGGACGCCTTGTTAGAGCTAACCTTAGCAAAAGGTCTTTCTTCAACAGTCCACTCGATGTTAGATTTTTCAGTCATCAGACGGGCTATATCATTGACTATACAGGAGGATCGTTTTCCTGATGTGTATCTCATCTTTATGTTAAAACATCCAAGTCGACCTTTTGGAATATTCTCTGCCTTTACACTGATCGCTTTGACTTCTTTCAACCAGCCTGGGACATGATGAGGCACAACGAGGTTGTATGCATCATGTCGCTTCTTTTGCTCTTCCACGTCACGTGCTATATCATTCAGTTCTGCCAATCTGGCACGCATGTATTTGACCTTGTTTGAGGAGGAAACCAAGAAACCCAAGTGTCTTTTAACAGGGCCAAGCAAAGATTCAACAATGGGAGTAATAATCGGAGTTACAAAGTCCATGTTCCAAAGATCTGTATCTGTTGTTTTATACAAACAAAAGTAACTAATTAATAACCAAGGGAATGTAAGAAAGGCAGGGCAGGACCGATAGGCTTAGCATCCAAGGCAAAGGCCTAGGGCCCCCCTAAAGTAGTGGCCTCCATTTTTTTTTTGTTTTGATATATTACATGTGTATTTAGCCTAAATGAATAAACACATAGTAAAGACATAATGACCCAAACAAGTAAAGTGTCTAGACCTAGCAACTGCAACTGACGTGAATGGCGATTGGGGGAGAAATTAGGGGTAATCGATTGCCTGCGATGATGGGATTTGCGATTGAGCAACCATAAAAAAGCAATCTCGAATCTGCAGGTGGGTTAACAATTAGGAGCCTTAGAAGACGGATGGAACAAGCAAGTAACCCGGGTCCGGGTGTGGGTTTCGAGTGGAATAAATGGGTACCGCTCAAGGTTAACTTCCTTGTGTGGAGGATATACCTGGGTTGGGTCGCGACAATGGCTGGATTACGCAGAAGAAATGTGCACTTGGTTGTTGGTTGTCAAATTGCTTTAGCAGTGTGGGACTTTATTGCTGAATGGACAAGATGTCCAAGGCTGTTCGCGTACACTGTTAAGTGTTAAGGACGTAGATAACATCCACAATCAGGTCCTAGGCACTGGAAGATGGAGAAAGTTAATGCATTCGATAGTCATGATTACTTTATGGGGAATATGGAAGAGTAGGAACGATCGGGTTTTCAGTGACAAGGAGCCTAGCATGGAAGGATTGAAGCAGGAAATTCACCAACTGATCTTTCTCTAGTTCAAGCATAGAGCAAAGAGATACTCACTAACTTGGGATCATTGGTGTAATATGGAAATTTCGTGTATGGACTTGTAATTGTTACGTTTTGTACTTGGTGTTACCGTTAGATCAAGATGAATAAAATTTGTTGGCCTTTAAAAAATAGAAAGAAGCAAGAATATAACTTGTATAATGCCTAGGTTTGATTAAGTTCTTTATTTGTTTCTTTAATAACACTCTTTCCAAAACACTCCGATTACCATGTGATGGTTAGGTATTAATAACCATAACCAAACCATAATATAGGCTTTCAAAAAATTTATAACCAATCAACGAGATGGAATTAGATCATATGTATTTGAAGTTTTCTAATATTTAATTATCTTATGACCTAACCTAAACTGGTTTCAACCCGAACTGGTTTGTGCCGGGAACTCGATTCGTGCACCTCTAGTCTTGATAGTTTGATAAAGGTGTTTGTATAATGGCGGTGTTTGTTAATTTTATGTTTCCATCTTTTGACTAGTGTAAAAGAATAAACAAGTTGGATATATTGTCACATATTCTTTGTTATACTTTTCTGTCTTGTATATTGTGAGTTATATAATGTTGTATAATAACCTAACCTAGTAATACAAATAAGACAAAGTAAGACGTAATAAGTGAAACATCTAAATAATATAAAACTTAAGTAAACTAACAAAGTAGTCTTTAAGGTTTGGTCATTTCTACTAGGGATGAGCTCGGTGCCGACCGGTATGGAACGGTACCGAAAATCTCCAAAAGTGGGTACCGGTATCGAATATACCCGGTACGGTAAGGTTCGGTACCGGTATTTGAGGGTAAAAACCGGTACCATACCGGTCCGGTACCGAAAATGTCAAAAGTCGGTACCGAAAGTGTACCCGGTTCGGTAAATTCGGTACCAGTACCGGGTACCATTTGCTCATCCCTAATTTCTACCACTTTAGTCCAAAACTCAAGCCTTTTGAAGCTGGGTCAATGTGGTTTCAATTTTGTTGTCATTTTCATCCAAAATCAAAATTTGGTCAGATTTTTCAGTTAATATCCAGTTTTTTTTGTCTGTTTCCTCCCTTTTAAATGGAACGCAAAATGGTCTTTTAACGTTTTATTATAACAAATTAAAAAAAATCTGACCATTTTGCCCTTCGTTAAAAAAGGGAGGAAAAAGACAAAAAGTTGGATGTTAACTGAAAATCTGACCAGATTTTGTTTTTGGATGAAAATGTCAACAAAATTGAAACCACAAGGACCCATATTCAAAAGATTTGAGTTTTGCATTAAAGTGACCAAACCTCATGACCATATTAACCGTTTACTCTAAAACTCAATTGATCATAAAGTTCCAAGTTCACATGCAGTATGTTACTTATAAAAGAATAAAAAATGTAAATGTTGAATTAAGATTTACCATGTAAAAATCGAACCAAATATAAACGATCTACCCATAAGAAAAAAAAAAACCAACAAGAAGTAACCTAACATTATGTTAAGAAAGCTAAAAGACGAGTAAAAGAATTGAAGGCTAAAACTAAACTTAAAAACATAAGATTACCTTCAAAATCTCCAAACGCACAACCAATAGATTAGAAACCTGAGATCATGTCTACAGAAATTTGAAGTAAGATAAAGTAGGGAGAGCATGATAATTGGAGGACAGTGGACAAAGTACTATTCACACCAATAATTGTACGTTGCACATGGGTTTGGTCCCACTTTTGTCTCATAACAAAACCTATAATTCAGAATTTACTTTTTCATTTTTTTATGGAGTAAGAAAATGATTAATTTTTATTTTAAAAAGTACTAGGCGGATTCCAGTGCTTCGTGACGGGCTTTGGATTAGCATCAGTAGAGTCACTACTTGCTTCTTTATAGCATTGTTTCGCTTTTTCTTTAAGTATCAACACTCACTATAGCAATACAAATATAAAACCCAAAGCTACAATAGTTATGGAACAAAAGAAAACAAACAAAAAAAAATCAATTAATATACGCATGCAACAGATTAACCATTTTCCTTTATTTAAAAATTATTCAACCAAAATACAAACTATTTGTTCATTGAATTTAATCGTTATGTTGTTTTTGATTATTGTTAAACATATTAATTATTTAATGGATAAATTACATTTTTCGTCCTTTATGTTTGTAGCTAGTTGCAATGGATGACCTTTACCTTTAATAATTACAGCCACAGTCCTTTATTTTGAAAACTCATTACACCATTCGTCCTTTAGTGCTAACCATGTTAAAATTTTGAGTTAAATCTAGTCATATGAGGGTATTATGGTCATTTCATGTTTTTATTTAATAATAAAACTAAAACATAACATATATACATAATACAACTTATTATCTACTCAAAGATCTTGTATCTATATCTGCACATTTGAATCTCTCTTGTATCTACTCAACCACCGCCTAAGTCCACCACCGCCACCGCCTGTAACATCACCACCACCATCATCGGAGCTATTTAAAACCCAGAAAAACCGTCTGTATATAGATCGATGCACACCCCTGTTTAAAACCCAGAAAAACCCCCAAACAACATCCCACAATCCATGGTTTCTTTCAAAGAAGAAAGCAACATGATCAAAGATCGTTCACATCTGGAAAAACTTCACTCAATGAGCTCAAACTCATGGTTCAAGAAGCAATAATCAATAAAGATTCAACCTTTACACCTAATCCAGAACAACCCACTTAAGAAATCACAATTTGGGGGATACCCCTGTTCAAAGATGAAAGAACTGATGTCATCTTGCTTAAGTTGTTGCGTGCTGTGGCGGATCTGAATCCAAATAACAAACACACTCTCGCAAACCCGACGTCATACCTAACATATCATGGCGGCGATTTGGGCGAAAATACCTAACATATCATGGCGGCGATTCAGATCTGGGCGAAAATACCTAACATATCATGGCGAAAATACCTAACACACTCTCGGTTTGTTTTTCAGACCACTCAGAGCGAACCTCCGATTTGGGCGAAAATACCTAACATATCATGGCGGCGATTCAGATCTGGAACAGATGGGATCGATGATGCGATATGAGGGGTCAGCGATTTAGATCAAAATCCTAGATGGTGCAACCATTATGAAGCACCAGATCACCATAGATAGAGAGAGGTATGTGTGTATTGTGTTCTTGTTCTTGGGTTGAGCACAGAGAATGAAGATGGGGGTATGAGTGAGATCAGGTAGAAGTTGTGTTACTTTTAATTATATTCATTTTATTTAAGTTGGTGAAATGACCAAACTACCCTTATATAAAAGCGTGAAATGACTATAATACCCTCCTGTGACTAGACTTAACTCAAAATTTTAACCTGGTTAGTGGTAAAGGACGAATTGTGTAATGAGTTTTCAAAATAAAGGACTGTGGCTGTAATTATTAAAGGTAAAGGTCATCCATTGCAACTAGCTACAAACATAAAGGACGAAAAGTGTAATTTATCCTTATTTAATATAGATATTTTAATGGACGGAAGTTAAAATTGTCCAACACATTAATTAATAAATTTGCCCCTTCAATAAAAAAATTAATAAGAAAAAATGTATAGAAACCACTTTTCGTTCTAAAATCATTTGCAAAACCATCTTTGGTTTTGTTAAAGTATTGACTACATTTAATAATAGTTATTAAACTTATTTCACATTCATACACTCATATAGAGATAGAGAAAGAACAATGATAAAGACAGAGAGCAGTGGCGGACCCATGATTTTTTTATGGGGATACGGAATATTTGTAAAGATTTTAGGTTCATGGGTATATATAAAAAAATCGGTTCATTGGGTCGGGTCATATAAAACAAAAGAATATGAAACTAAAATTTATATAACCATCAAAAACATTTCAAACGTCATTAAAAACATGTTTAAGATTGTATCCTACAGTTTTTCATTTTTTGAAATATATGCAAAACATCATTTAGAATTACTTTTCTAATGGTTCCTCATGAGAAATTTCGCCAAAACTTCCCTGCTCATGGTTTCTATCACATATAAATCGATCCATAATTTTCAATTTTAATTTTCAAGCTCTAGTATGTCTAGAACAACAAAAAAAAAAACAACAAAATCATGCTACTAAAGTCTAGATCAGCAAAAAAAAAAAAAAAAGTTCATCAAAACACATAAAATTTCAAACCCCTTTAACATCTCTATAACTCTCTCTCCTAAAAACGACATAAAAAAACAAAGGTACCTAGTTAAATTTTGTATTTCAGGTGGTGGGGTGGCCGGAATCAAGCTTTTCCGATGAGAATGTAGCCGCTACCATCGTGCCTGTTGACTGCTTTCGTACGTCGGTCGCTACGCGATCAGAAAAGAGAGAGTGGGAGATAGAATTGGAAGGGGTGGTTGGGTTGGGTTATTTTATTTAACTTCAAATTTAATTGGGTTGAGTTAATTGAGGTTACAATGGAATGTTTAGTGGGCTAATGACTAAATTGTTCAATGAAAGTTATTGGGTTAAATTGTTAAGTAAAGTGGTTAAAGAATAATTATATACACTAGGTTATATTTTAATAAAAATCAATGTTTACATTTTTTTAAAATTCATGAGATTTTTTTAAAGGGGGCGGTTGAAAATTTCCAAGGGGTGTGGTTGAACATTTCCAAGGGGTGCGGTCGAGATTTTACACGAAAGTTAACACTAAAACCTTTTCTTCAAGGGGTGCGGCCGCCCACCCACCCAAGTGGGTAGGTCCGCCCATGACAGAGAGTGTGGAGTGGAGAACGGGTGGATTTCCACCACCGGTGGCAGCAAACATCGGTAGCATAACCACCAACAACAACACCACCGTCACAAAACAGTAACTGCCAGCGCATTACAACCACCTAGCCGTTGTCACCACCTGGAACACTGCCTCCCGTCGGACACAACATCGGAAACTATAATCGGTTTTTCCCCAACCAAACTTGCTGACAGGCACCACCAACGTCTGACCTAGACGTGCATACACCTGCAAATCAAACATCCGACTGCCAAAATTTCTTTCTCCCTCTTTCTAAAGGCGTAACACTCATTTTTCTCTCTCTAAAAAAATCATATTCAAGGCCATAGTGTCTGTACACATCCGACAACTAACCAAGATCTCCTCGAAAGGGTTTAGGTCGGGGATGCTTTTCCGGTGGTTGATGTAACACCCGTCATAATAAATCAAGATTTTAATAATTAAGATACACACTTTAATGCTAAAATGTGACTTTACAAAAACTTGACTTACTTCCATTCCCATATGATTACAATATTTCAAAACATATTTGTAAGTGTTTACATAATTCACTTATAACAAATACAAATCCAGATTTGTCGCGGAAGCTTCATTTAATGTGTGTTCGATTCTCGCTCGACGCTTGATCTTCATCCGGGACTCTCGACATTCACCTATGATCAAAACCAACTTAGAAGTCAGTTTTGATAGTTAAATAACAAGTACAACAAGGTAAATGGGTCAAATAATCGAAATAAACAAAATAAACAAAATTTTCAACATTTTAGCCCGTCACCGCGCGCGATGGCAAATAGCTTTGGCCGTGGTGAGACGCCACGGTCCCATTTTGGCAGAATGTGTTGATGCTGGTGCTGCATATTCGCCCAGCTAAGTTTTAATCAAAACCAAACTTCAACATGGCATAACTTTTGATCTAGACCTCCGTTTTACGCGATTCTTTTTCCTACGCGTTCGTAATTTAATCCTCCATCTCATGGAGTAAAAATCCGACATCTGAATTTAAAAAATTTTAGATTTCAAGATCTCGGCTTGAAATTCATTTAAGACCCTTTTGACCCATTCATGCTTTTACCAGACTAACTTGTTATTTTCCTTCAAAATACCATGGTCATCATATTCTATCCGTTTACTAATCATCAAGATTCAACTTTACGGGTTCCTTAAGAAATTTTAACCCGTTTTGCATATACACTCGTTTTGACCCGTTACGAGTATTTTACATCTTTAGACTTAAATCATGCTTCTATTGGTTTACATCTTATCCCCATTTTTATACGAATTCCAAAGACTCAATTTAAACAAGACGTTTATTTCAAAACAACTCTTTAAAAGTTGTTTGTCCTATTTACCCCTCAAGGGCTTTTTGGTCAAAATTTAGCCCTTCATTTGTGCGACGAAGGACTTCCGCTATTAATTGACCAAAATATCGCCGTTAGCTATAATTCTAAACATGCGTACCTGGCCCGGGTCAACTAATAGACCCGATTTATACCTTGCTTTTATTATCACATGTACTATGGCAACGCAATTATCCGACCCTCGTTCCTGTTAACATAAGGCTCAACAACCATATTAGTCGATATTGTCAAATGGCCTTATCACCACCATTTGACCCGTTTGGACTATATGCCCAACGTTATCTATTTAATCAAAAACATGGTTTTTGATTTCTAATTCTTACATCCATCCCATCCCGGATTTTTCTACCAAATCCTTTTTCTCTTAAATTCCTTTCTTACAAATTTAACCCCTTTCGGCTTACGCCATGGGTATCATTTTAACTTCGATTTACATTAGTCGACATTTGACCAATTTTCAATTTTTCTTCTTTACCCTTTTTCCTCATTATTAGATTAGACTACAAGGTAATCTTAACGGAATTCCATAATTTCAATATTATCGTTATCGTTTATAACGTATAGAATAAACAAGTATTCTACATAAGTGTGTAAATTACACTTACCTCTCATCCGGCTTGCGCTTCTCTTCTCGTACTTGATTTATTTGACCGCTTATTTCCCAAGCCTCCACCTAGCTCGTTTAAGCGTCAAACTATTGTCAATCATTTACAAGGCGGTTAAATTAGTCATTAATAATCACGACTATTCCACCTCACTTATTTTCTATGTCGAAACTACTATTCGACTTCATGATTAGTTAACTTAGTTTGTCAAAGTTAACTACTTTCAACCACAT
>JARYGA010037982.1:0-46788 GCA_030545235.1 Helianthus tuberosus
TTTCTTTCCATTTGCGACCCGAAGGTCTTCTTGGTCCCGTAGACCTTAGCCAAATTTATAATCTCGTAGGTTATGATAATCCCGTAGATCATCTTTTATTCAAGTCTTTATTCAAAGGTATATACATTTATATATGTATATGGCGTTAAGGCACCCCCTTTTTTTTATGTTCAAAATCATTTATTTTCGCCTTGGTATTTCCTTTGACCTTGACCGTAGTCTAAGGCTACATTTGTTTTCTTTCGGACAAATTTTCCGACTTTATGACTTCTCACGTCATTTATGCGTCGGTTCATCATATGCTCACCATTATCCAGTTTACATATATTCGTATTTGATTATGTCCCATTACCGGGCTCATTATTCTTTTACTTTTAACGCTACCGTTATCCCGCTTGCGCTTACTCATGCCATCCGGCATTATATTATATTCGACATGTTTGACTCATTCATGTGAAATTTTATCATTTACGGATGTCAACTTCATTCTTTGTTCGACCCGTTCATCTTTAAAATAGTTGAACATAATTTATCAAAATTTCTATTTACATTATCTTGTCGTCTTTTAGTCATGACTCAAAACCCGAGTCTTTTAACTTTCCATCCGAGTTCTCGTTTCTCGGTCTACGCATGTGTTTAATCCTTACTCATCAACCGGGTATTTTACCGAAGTCGTTATTATTGCAACCCTCCCGATATGCATTAAGACTTCGCTTCACTTTTATATTCTGACTTTGTCCTCAAGTTTGACGTTTTACAAAAATGGCCCGTTAAGAGACACATTTGCATTCTCCGGGTTCGAGTGTAAGTACACCCCCTCCCAATTCATATCTTAATCATTATACATTAATCTTTGTCTCTTCACTCGGGTTCATTATCCTAATGTAATACGCTTCCGTTACCCGGCTGTGCGTTTACATTATTATCAAATATTTTGCTCATTTGATTCATTTGGGTACTGTTTAATTTGTCTCACTCACCCCGTCCTTTCTACATCGGATGTAAGCATGTCCATCATAAAAAGTTCACGGTACCACGTGCTCACCACTTACTTGGCCAGAGAAAGCGATCAGTACCTGTTATACATGACCTTTTTTATAATTTTCACATTACACCCCATGTAAGTAATGCCTCTATTTGTTTCTCTTGGAAACAATATCCCGAATAGATTTTCTATTCGGGTTTTTCAAAGTTTTTAATCTACATATGCAACTTTCAATTTCTACATATTTGTTGCATATTACTATTTGTGCAATTAAATTTAAAATATGCACCTGGTAATGCTTGCCCTAACGGGCTTCTCTTGCCATTAGCCTTGTTCGTGACCGCCACGCGATTTAGGTCCTTGATGAGCATACTCTTTGGACCGATCCTCTATCAAATCCGCGATTTGTTAAACTCTCGCTATCTTCATATGCGAGTGTCCTTCAACTAAAACATTTACAACAGTTAGTAATTTCGACATTAATGGATGCCCGTATTATAATACAAGGCTTTTTTACTATACGCATCAACGCGTGTAATTTTGTTGACTATATCTACTCCATATCGTTTTATTGGTATAACGTGTATTACACGATAACCATATGTGTTGTTCTCAACACTTTAATCATACTAAACCATTGATATACATGTACTTACCGGATTTGCGATCAAGCCTCGAACCGAACACTTTATTCTTTAAACCTTGAGCTCTGATTACCAACTTGTAACACTCATCTTGTAAATCCGACATTTTAAAGGTTTTCGTATATAAAACGAAAATTTAACATGTAATTACGATTAAGGATTCTTAGAAATTCGAGTAATTTAAAACTTTTACAAATTAAAAGTTTACAACCTAATTTATATATATAAGTTCGTCATTTACAACGACATCAAAACGCCGTGTGGAAGCTTCATTCTGATGTGTTCGGTTCTTGTAAATCGCTTGATCTTCATCCGGACATTTTGGGAGCATTCACCTATTGCCAAAACCACACAAACTGTTAGTTTTGACATGTTTAATCACGTATAATCAAGTTCTAAGGGCCAACAATAGAACAGAAACAAAATTTCTGAAATAATAGGCGGTCGCGCCCCGCGACCGTTCTCTAGTCATCCTTCGCGGCCCACGACGATGATCGCGTCGCGCGACCGTAATGTTAATATGCCATCGCGTAGCGCGACGGCCGGTTTTTCACAGCAGGTTTGTTTCATTGTTGATGCACTTGCCCAGCTACGAAAATTAACATTTAACAACTTAAAACCTGCATAACTTTTGCTATACAAGTCCGTTTTACTCGATTCTTTTTCTTCCAAAAATACCATGGTCATCATGTTATATCCGTTACTAATTTTCAAGATTCAACTTTACGGGTTCCTTAAGAAATCTTAACCCGTTTTGCATATATACCCGTTTTGACCCGTTACGAGTATTTTACATTTTTAGGCTTAAATCATGCTTCTATAGGTCTACATCCTATCACCATTTTTATACGTATTCAAGGACTAAATTTAACAAGACGCTTAATTCAAAACAACTCTTTAAAGGTTGTTTACTCTATTCACCCCTCAAGGACTTTTGTCAATTATTTAGCCCTTCATTTATGCGACGAAGGACTTCCGCTATTATTTGAACAAAATATCGCCTTTAACTATAATTCTAAACATGCGTACCTGGCTCGGGTCATAAAATTGACCCGTTTAAATACCTTTTGCTATAAGTTTCTAGTTAATAGCAATGCGAACCATGTGATAATTCCTGTAATCACAAAACTCGACAAGCGATCATCAAATATTATTGACAAATGGTGTTAACAACACCATTTGACCCATTTAGTCGAAATGACTAATTATCATTACGAGATGGTATTTAATTACCATTTCATCCCCCTTTCACCTATCCCGGTTTATTTTTGAATTTATCTTACTTAGGAATCGTTCTCGTTTTGTTTGACCCGTTATGGCTTAAGCCAAAATGGTGTCCTTTCAAATTCCTTTATATATTCGTTAGTCCATGTCCGGATTACTATATAACCGTTTTTACCATAATTCATGGTTTCGTTTTTTTTTTCTCACTTTTCCGACTCGTGCATAAGTCGTGCCGGAACATCATATTTCATTTACTCAACATAATTCAGATTCAATACTAGAAATCAAGTAATTGGTAATAAAATAAAAGGCGTAAGCTTCACTTACCTTGCATCCATGCCACGCTTTTCTTTCCATACTCGCTCCGTTTGACCCGCTTCATCCACAAGCTTCCACCTAGCTTGTTAAGCGCCAAACTATTATCCAATGTTCACAAGGTGGTTTGATTAACCATAATTTAATATGATCTTCCACCTTACACATTTCTATGCATTCATCCGAACACTTAATATAATCACGTTTTACACACTACCAAGTAGACCGCGATTTCATTTAGGCAATTCATATCACTGAAAATGGGCTGTTTTTGGTGACTTGTTTAACCTGTTTACAAGTCTTCAAAAATTATGATTTTTTTTATGTGGTGTACCTCTCGGAGGGTTAGGCCTTGTATTAAAATTTCAAGATCTAACTCTTTACCAAAAATTCGTAAAAATTCATTTACTAAGCTACAATCAGATTCGTCACTTCTGACTGCAGCTTATGGAAAAATTCATTAAAAATTTCTCGTTTATCCGATTGACGAAATTCCAATTGGCGATTCTTTTAATCGCTTAAAAATACCTACAGTAAAAATTTGAGATCATAACTAAATTCCTAAATTGAGTTATGACATTCGTAATGGGCTGCAAAGTTTGCCAGAAAACACAGCTTGAACCTTTGATACGGAAAAATTCATAAAACGCTCAATTTTCGTCAAAAAATGCGATTTCAATGGGGTTTTAAAGATATTTCCTGGAATTACATTTTAGACTCAAGAAACATATGTTTTTGTCACGTTTTGTTCAGGTTACAGCCAATACAAGTCGGCTGTAAATTCTGATCAGGAGCTGTTTGAATTCAGCTTTCAATTTAAGCATGTTCTTGACATCATAACACTATTTTTAGCAATCAAAACCCTAAAAACATCTCATACATGAATTTAGCGTCTACAAAAATCTGAATTTACTTGAGCTAAGCATGATTTCAATATATACATGTCTAGGGTTTACTCCTAAACACTACATTGTTCCTATTTCATTTACATATCATTCATGCATCCATATATTTTGAATTCTCTAAATTCATGAGAATTTCTTGTAGAGAGTTTTTTTCAAATTTCACATACCTTATGATCTCCTTGCAATGGGGATCACTAGTCTATGCTCAGATTTCGTTTTGGACTTGATTTAGACCTTCAATTTGGAAGATTTGTCAAGAACTAGGGTTGTGGGGGAGCTTGGGTCGCCCCCTGTGTTTGATCGATTTCCAGCACACACACAAATGTGTGTTTTGTGTTTAATAAATTGTTTTTATTAAAATTAGTTTCCATTTAAACACTTTTGGTCCCTCTAATTTCCTTTTAGTTCATATTTAGGTGCTTTTAACCCACTTTTGAGTTAGCACAAGACTAGTAACTAACTGGGTTATTTCGTCCTAGTTAGTTTGTTCTCGTTTATTTAATACTTTATAATTTTAGTATAAAGTTTTATATTTTCGGGGTGTTACAACATCTATACGGGCCGTATAAGGTTATACGGTCCATATACACGAGGGATGCGAAAATAAGATTATAGGGTGTGTGTATAGAAGGTGCCTAAAAAACCTTAACATGAGAAGTGAAGGAGGAAAATCTTTTTTTTTTTTTAATTTTTTTCCCAATCTTATTAATCATATATTTTAGTTCCAGAATCCGAAAAAAATTTGTGATCTTACATTAATAGAGTAATTATGTAATTTTGTAGAGTAATTAGTTTACTACTGTAAAATCACGAACCTTTTTTACATCTTGCAATTAAACATCATTCGTAAGTAGATGGGAAAAAATTCACAAAAAAGTTTTTTTCACTTTTTACGGTAAGAATATTTTGTATGTTAAGATCCATTCTTATTTAATATTTACATTATACATTTTATGACCTAGAAATACATACAATAAAAAGTACAAAAATAAAATTTTGATTCTGCTAATGCTAATGCTAAAAACACCTAAAATAACTTTAAAAATCCGATAAATCATATTATTAAACTCAAAAAAATTATTGAGTTTTTTAACAACAATTTCCAAATTTTATAGGATAAATACATAAATTTATGCACCTTACAAGATTTGAATTTTCACATTTTGGTTGTGATGTACACCACAACCATCAGAATGTCCTATCAATGACACATGTAATTGGATTTTACTTGTTCTACTATTTACTTGATGCGAGATTATAATTCCTGGTTTACTTAGTAGTTATTATTGTACATTTAAATTTACGATATCCAATCTTCCCTTTATTGTTAACATTTTGTTATTTTTTTAACAACGAAATCTAACTTATATTATTATCACGTCGACGTTAGCAACTTGCTAGAGAATCAGTGGCGAATCCAGGATTTTTTTCCACTGAGTTCACTTTTTTATATGCTCAAATATCATATGACTGAGCATAAAAAATTCCGGGTCGGTTCAATAGTCCGGACTGGGTAAGGTTCATCACATAATAAAAGTACGATACAATAATGAAAAGAGCATTGTCATTAGAAATTTAAAAACACGTAATATAAAATACGATGGTCTTTACAAATAAAAAAAACTACTTAAAGTTGTTCCCTATGAGTTTTCATCTTTTTAAAACGTCGCATTACACTCTCTGCTGAAACTTGTTGTAAGAACTCTTTTTCAATGTAACAAATGCAAGAATTGTTTATGTATCCATCACCTATCCTATTTTGCAATTCCGTCTTCACAAGCTTTATTAAAGAAAACTTTTTTCAACACTAGTCGTCGCAACCGGTAAAACTAGTGATAACTTTATTAAACGATAGACTAGACCAACTGATAATCAATGTGTTTCCTTGTTTCCATCATCCTTTTGGCAAGATCACTAACCTCATTCAGGTTGTCAAACCGACTATCTTTTTTCATATTAGAAATGTAGTTGTCGCAACCCCCAAATCCCTGATTCCCGGGAACGGGCAGACGCGATCTCAGAGTTTTGGTGGTATCAGGTTATTTAATCTTGCAGCGGAATTTACATCAGGACCGTAGTTAGGAAATGTTTATCAGAGTAAAACCACCTCATTTAATATTAATAATCACATGGGTAAAACCCAAGTTTCTTATTACAATACATTTATAGGGACAAACCCCATTTTATTGAATTTAAAACATCGTTTATTAGGTAACTTTTATAGCCACATTTTTTCCAAGCCTTTAGTGCTCTCCAGCTGGCTTTCATTAATTTGCTGTTCACATTGTGTTACCTGTAACGCGTTTTAAAAGCATTTGTCAGTCGGAAATACTGGTGAGTGAATCCTAGTTTAATCAAGAAACATTTTATCAATTAAAACAGTATTGAGAGCGATCACATTGTTTATTTCTACACAATTACTCATTCAGTATTTGCCACTCGGCCGGATCTATGGCTATGGTCAAATTACCCATTGGCTAACTCGTTGTCCAATGGTAATGTACTGTCATTCCTGACTTACTACTACTCGTAGTAATAAATTTTGTATACAAAACCCCATAATACCGGCAGTAATTGAAGAACTACAAAGACTCAATCACCACTTAATCACATTTGTAAACAATTAAGGTTTTGTAAAACATTCCAAAAAGGTTAACAAAAAGAGGATAAACTCACATTGCTATCTTAGATTTCTCGTGAGGGTTTCCTGGATATAATCTATAATTTATACAAATGTACATTGGTTAGTACCATAACCCTTTGAAAATATTAATAATACACTCCCCGAGACGACATTCCAACAACTACGTCGGGCAGAACCACGACAGTTGTTACGGAACCCTAAATCAATCGGGCAGCGTAAGTGTTACGAAACTAGGGTTATAATACTTACAACGGAGCAGAACCTTGCTAATTAGGGGTATAATACTTGAAAATTATGCCTAATATCAGAGAATTCGAGATTGAGAATTGACAATGAGCAATGGAAAACGAAAACTGATGCCTGCTATTTATAGTTCCTGATTCTAGTCCTGTCGCGGCCCGCGTAAAACACAGGCCAGGGTTACGCGGCCCGAGTCAACCCTGGTCAACACTATAGCTTAGCTCGGTCACCAAGTAGACCCGCCACGATGTCGACACGTGTCGGCTCAGGATGTCTCCGCGTTTCATGATCCCTCGCGGCCCGCGTTAACTAACAAAGACTCTTACGCGGCCCGCCTGAGCTAAAGGATTCAACGATATCAGGTTTAGACCCTGATACCGCTCGCGTGAACTGTTGGGGTGGGTCTACGCGGCCCGCCTCAACTCAATATTTCTTGTTTTTTATTTATTTTATATGTTATAACATATTTCGGGCTCGGTTTTCACATACGGGGTGTAATTAAAGACATATTGGAACATTCTATAATATACTAGAGTGTCAGAAATATACTGAGGGTGTCGGTTTTACCGAGGGTTTTTACATTCTCCCCACCTTGTTTTAGAGCTCTTCCTCGAGATCTACTGAAACAAATACGGATATTTCTTTTTCATTTCTGCTTCAAGCTCCCATGTGTACCCAGGTCCTCTTTTGGAGTCCCAATTCACTTTGACCAGAACTAATCTTTTATGTTTGAGATTCTTGACTTTCCTGTCCTCAATTTGTAGAGGTCTTTCTACAAACTTGAGTTGTTCATTTACCTCTATATCCTTAAGAGGTACTATAAGGGATTCATCAGCTAAACACTTTTTGAGATTAGATACATGAAACACATCATGTATTCCTGCCATTTCCTCTGGCAGTTGTAGCTGATAGGCTATAGGTCCTATTCTTCTAATAATCTTAAAAGGTCCAACATACCTGGGACTTAATTTTCCCCGTTTGATGAATCTTACCACTCCTTTCCAAGGAGAGACTTTGAACAATACTTTATCTCCTACTTGAAACTCCAATGGTTTTCGCCTGTTATTAGCATAACTTTTCTGTCTATCACATGTTGCTTTCAGTCGTTCCTTGACTTGCATAATTTTGTCGGTTGTTTCTTGCACTATCTCAGGTCCAGATAGTTGCTTTTCCCCAATTTCTGCCCAACAGACTGGGGTTCGACACTTTCGTCCATAAAGTGCTTCGAATGGTGCAACATTGATACTTGTGTGATAACTATTATTATAAGAAAATTCTATTAAAGGTAAGTGATCGTCCCAATTACCTCCAAAATCAATTACACAAGCTCTAAGCATGTCCTCCATTGTCTGAATTGTCCTTTCGCTTTGTCCATCCGTTTGTGGATGATAAGCCGTGCTTAGCTTTAACTTGGTTCCCATTGCCTTTTGGAAACTTGACCAGAAATGAGAGGTAAAGCGGCTATCTCTATCAGAAACAATTGATAAAGGAATGCCATGTAAAGAAACAATTTCATTTACATACAACTTAGATAATTGTTCCATACTAATTGTTTCCTTCATTGGTAGAAAACGAGCTGACTTAGTTAGCCTATCTACAATCACCCAGATTGTATCATTACCTTTCCATGTTTTGGGTAATTTAGTAACAAAATCCATCGTTATAAATTCCCATTTCCAAACTGGCATTTCTAATTGCTGTAACAAACCTGAGGGTTTCTGGTGTTCAGCTTTGACTTGTAAACATGTTAAACATTTAGAAACATAGGCTGCTATGTCCTTTTTCATTCCTATCCACCAGAAATTTTTCCTTAAATCATGGTACATTTTATCACTTCCTGGATGCATTGTATACTTAGACTTATGGGCCTCTTCTAATATACGATGACGTAGATTTCCTAATTTAGGTATCCACATTCTCTTTTTATGGAATTTCTAAATTCCATCTGTTCCTTGTTCCAATTCTTTTTGCATACCTTTTAATTTTTCAGAATCATCCTTGATTACTGATTCTTGTGCTTCTTTTATCTGATCATTTAAATCTATTTGCAGATTTAATTTAAGAGAACGTACCCTTTTTGGCTTTTCATGATACTTTCGGCTTAAAGCATCTGCCACTATATTTGCTTTTCCTTCATGATACTGGATATTACAATCATAATCACTAAGAAATTCCATCCAACGTCTTTGTCTCATATTTAATTCTTTCTGCCCGAAAACATACCTTAAACTTTTGTGATCAGTAAATATGGTAAACTTACTACCATAAAGGTAATGTCTCCAAATCGTAAGAGCAAAAATTATAGCTCCTAATTCTAAATCATGAGTTGAATAATTCTCTTCATGATTCTTAAGTTGTCTAGATGCGTAAGCTATAACCTTTTGGCGTTGCATTAATACACATCCATAACCTAACTTAGAAGCATCACGATAGATTACAAAATCTTCAGTTCCTTCTGGTAATGCTAGTATGGGTGTATGGGTTAATCTTTGCTTAAGGATTCTAAATGCTTCTTCTTCTTTTAATCCCCATTCAAACTTAACAGATTTACAAGTTAACTTAGTTAAGGGAATGGCTATTCTAGAGAAATCTTTAATAAATCTTCTATAATAACCGGCCAATCCTAAGAAACTTCTAACCTCGGTTGGTGACTCAGGGGTTTTCCATTTAGTAATTGCCTCAATCATGGTTGGATCCACATGAATTCCTTCATGATTGACTAAATGTCCAAGGAATTGTACCTGTTCTAACCAAAACTCGCACTTAGAAAACTTAGCATAAAGCTTTTCCTTTCTTAATAAACTTAAAAGTGCGTGCAAATGCTTTGCATGATCCTCTTTATTCTTAGAGTAAATTAGAATATCATCTATGAAAACAATTATGAATTTATCCAAATATGGCTTACATATTCGGTTCATCATGTCCATAAATGCAGCTGGGGCATTGGTTAAACCAAATGGCATGACAGTAAAGTCATAATGACCATACCTTGTTCTAAATGCGGTCTTAGGAATGTCCTCTTCTTGTACCTTTAATTGATGATATCTTGACCTTAAATCGATTTTAGAGAAAAATCGAGCTCCTTGCAGTTGATCAAACAGATCATCGATTCTCGGTAATGGGTACCGATTCTTAATCGTGACCTTGTTTAATTCACGGTAATCAATGCACATATGCATTGATCCGTCCTTCTTTTTAACGAAGAGTATCGGCGCTCCCCATGGCGACGAACTTGGTTGTAAGAATCCTTTTTCTAATAATTCGTCTAATTGTTTCTTTAATTCCTGCATTTCTGCAGGTGCCAACCGATAAGGTGCTTTGGCAATCGGTGATGTTCCTGGTATTAAATGGATTCTGAATTCAACTTCTCTGTCTGGAGGTTGCCCTGGCAATTCTTCTGGAAATACATCTGAAAACTGTGATACTACTGGTATATCTTTTAAATCCTTTCCTTTAGTGTTAGTGATTATAGAAATCAAATACACTATAGAACCTTTTCTTATAGAACTTGCAGTTTTCATCACAAAGATAAATTTAGTGGACTTAGAGGATTTATCTCCTTTAATTGTGATCATTTTTCCTTTTGGTGAATTTACTTGTATTGACTTTTGATCACATAAAATATTAGCTTTATTGGCTATTAACCAATCCATTCCTAAAACAACATCGAATCCTACCAGATTCATGGGATAAAGATTTGCAGTAAACTTTTGATTTAAAATTTCTATGCTTGCTCCCTGCAAGATTTCAGAAATTCTAACAGTTTCCCCATTAGATGTCTCTACTAAGAATTCTTGTGGTAGTTTAGTTAATGATTGATTTAGAAATTTGCAAAACGATGTATTAATAAAACTTTGGTTTGCACCAGAGTCAAATAATACTTTAGCAAAAACATCATTAACTAAAAACGTACCAGCTATGACATCTGGAATCATTTTGGCTTCTTCTGCAGTTAGAACAAATGCTCTAGCATTTTTAGTATTCTTGTTGTCTGGAGCTGGAGCTAATTTCGGACAATTTAGCTTGATATGACATTGTTCTCCGCAATTGTAACATACCCTGCTGTTAGCTTTCTTCCTGCAGTTTTCTTCCTTGTGTCCCGATATTTTGCAAAAGTTACAATATATGGAGCATCTTCCGGAATGCTTTCTTTTGCAATACCTACAGTAGGGTGTAGAGGTAGAACTTATATTTTTCCCACGGTTAGAATTTCCAGAACGAAATTCTTGGGTCAATTTCTGGGTTAGGTTCCTCCTTTGATCCTCTTCTCGGGTACGGACTAACTCATCAGTCAAGGTATTTGCTAGTTCTACAGCTTCTTCTATGGTTTGAGGTCTAGCTGCATTGACTACGTGTCTTATCTCCCCAATTAATTCCCAAATATAACGGGAGATTAACACTGGTTCTGGTGAGGCAAGAGTTGGCACTATCCTAGCATATTCGAAGAATAACTTAGTGTACCCCTTGCTATCCACACCAGTCATCCTAAGGTTTAGGAATTTGTTTGCTATCTGTTCTTTTTCATTAGGTGGGCATAATTTTCTTTCTACCTTGTCCTTAAATTCTTCCCATTTCATATTATAGGTTCTATCACTTCCTTTTGTTTGGAGGATAGTGTTCCACCATTCTAGTGCTGCATTCTTAAACAGATTAGAAGCAAACAATATTTTATCTTCTTCAGCACATTTGCTTATCCTTAATACTGCCTCAGTCTTTTCTATCCAGCGTAAGGTTGCAATGGCCCCTTCGTTGCCTGAGAATTCCATTGGTTTACAAGACCAAAATTATTTATAAGAACAACCGTAAGGCACGGTTCTTCTTCTTTTGGGAATGGGCATTTGAAGTATAGGTCCGTTGTTCACACTGTGTTCTGGTTCACTTGGTCGCTTACTTCTATGCTTACTTTTATTATCAGCATCCTTAACAGTTTGAAGAATAAATGGCATTGCATCTATAATTCCCTGTGCTACTATGTGTTGGATAACACTATTATCCACCTGATTGTTATTGTTATTGATGCTTGGATTCTCATTAACCACGTTAATGTTACTCTGGTTATCATTATTCAGATTTCCTTGATTTCCTTCGTCGGCCATCTGGATTTTAAACATTTACCCCATATTAATATCACAAATAATAGGCAATATAGTTAATCACATGACATGCAATTTAACCAAAACCGTCGATCATTGCGACTTATACTCTATTTTCATATACTATGCGTCTATTACACACTAGTACAGAAATAAAGATTACAATACCAACAGAAAGAAAATTACACTAATAATAATATGCACCATTACACACATATTTTATTTTATTTTTATTATATTTTATTATTATTACTACTAACATTCCTCCATTCTCACATTCATGGATATGGATTTATCCAAAAATCCATATTGCGCTCATCGTATTTCCATACGAGACGCTCTCCCACCTGACGCATTCTCTCACTGCTTTCTAAAATTTCCTCCCCAAAAGTCCTAAGTTCTTGAACGTTTTCTGCACTCATTGGGGGTGTAGGTTCTCGGACTGGGTTTGGAATCTGGGGTGCGGGTTCCTGATATGGGGGTGACAGTTCCTGAAATCGGTAAAGATCCTCTAAAATTTTCCTAATATATTCATCTTGGTAATAGGGATCTAAAGGGTCCATACCTGGGTAGGCTTCTATGTTCTGTATGGGTGGGTATTCCTGGATAGGGTAACGTTGCACAAAATCCCTATTATTATCCCACCAGGGGTTGTAATTTGGATCTAGAGGGTTTGGTGCAGGTAACCTAGGGATTTCTTCTGGGTTAAAGTCATGCATCTCCACCTGGTTTTCCTGGTTTTCTATCTCCATGGTTTGATCTGGGTTTTGTGGTTGTGGGGCTACTAGTTGTTCCAGACTCGGGTCAGCAGCAGTTGTAGCTAGGATATGAAAATTAGCTAGGCTTCTATTAAGCATATCCTGTGTATGGGTATCGGTTCTACGTTTAGCAGCTGCTAGAACCCTTTGCTGTTGCAACTTCCGCATTCTCTTCCTACGAGCAAAAGCTTCCTTACTGAACCATCCTCGTTTCTTATTAGGGAATGGCTCTTCTGACTGAGCTCTAAAGGCAAACACTCCTTCTTCCTGATCAGCAGAATACCTAGAAAGGGCAGGCTGTGACGAAGTACCTTCACTCTTAGGTGATTCAGACAACAGACGATTCATGTCTGATGGTCCTTGATCACTCATACTGTAAACTAACAAATAGTCAAATAACACATAACAAATAAATACAGTTATGCATATATTTCCCTAATTTATTTCCTAACACAAAATTTAAAATTTAAGTGTCAGCAGAACACTTCTTTGGCTCAGACCAGTGGGTAGGCTCTGATACCACCTTCTGTCGCAACCCCCAAATCCCTGATTCCCGGGAACGAGCAGACGCGATCTTAGAGTTTTGGTGGTATCAGGTTATTTAATCTTGCAGCGGAATTTACATCAGGACCGTAGTTAGGAAATGTTTATCAGAGTAAAACCACCTCATTTAATATTAATAATCACATGGGTAAAACCCAAGTTTCTTATTACAATACATTTATAGGGACAAACCCCATTTTATTGAATTTAAAACATCGTTTATTAGGTAACTTTTATAGCCACATTTTTTTTCCAAGCCTTCAGTGCTCTCCAGCTGGCTTTCATTTATTGGCTGTTCACATTGTGTTACCTCTAACGCGTTTTAAAAACATTTGTCAGTCGGAAATACTGGTGAGTGAATCCTAGTTTAATCAAGAAACATTTTATCAATTAAAACAGTATTGAGAGCGATCACATTGTTTATTTCTACACAATTACTCATTCAGTATTTGCCACTCGACCGGATCTATGGCTATGGTCAAATTACCCATTGGCTAACTCGTTGTCCAATGGTAATGTACTGTCATTCCTGACTTACTACTACTCGTAGTAATAAATTTTGTATACAAAACCCCATAATACCGGCAGTAATTGAAGAACTACAAAGACTCAATTACCGCTTAATCACATTTGTAAACAATTAAGGTTTTGTAAAACATTCCAAAAAGGTTAACAAAAAGAGGATAAACTCACATTGCTATCTTAGATTTCTCGTGAGGGTTTCCTGGATATAATCTATAATTTATACAAATGTACATTGGTTAGTACCATAACCCTTTGAAAATATTAATAATACACTCCCCGAGACGGCATTCCAACAACTACGTCGGGCAGAACCACGACAGTTGTTACGAAACCCTAAATCAATCGGGCAGCGTAACTGTTACGAAACTAGGGTTATAATACTTACAACGGAGCAGAACCTTGCTAATTAGGGGTATAATACTTGAAAATTATGCCTAATATCAGAGAATTCGAGATTGAGAATTAAGAATGAGCGACGGAAAACAAAAACTGATGCCTGCTATTTATAGTTCCTGATTCTAGTCCTGTCGCGGCCCGCGTAAAACACAGGCTAGGGTTACGCGGCCCGCGTCAACCCTGGTCAACACTATAGCTTAGCTCGGTCACCAAGTAGACCCGCCACGATGTCGACACGTGTCGGCTCAGGATGTCTCCGCGTTTCATGATCTCTCGCGGCCCGCGTTAACTAACAAAGACTCTTACGCGGCCCGCCTTAACTAAAGGATTCAACGATATCAGGTTTAGACCCTGATACCGCCCGCGTGAACTGTTGGGGTGGGTCTACGCGGCCCGCCTCAACTCAATATTTCTTGTTTTTGATTTATTTTATATGTTATAACATATTTCGGGCTCGGTTTTCACATACGGGGTGTAATTAAAGACATATTACTGAGGGTGTCGGTTTTACCGAGGGTTGTTACATTAGTGCCCGAGTTTATCGATAAGCTTGCCTTTTTCATCAAAAGTAAAATCACATGGATACATTTCGGCCAACTATAGCAAGTTTAGTTTATTAAAGTGTTAAATGCCATTTTAGTCCCTGTGGTTTGGGTCAATTTGCCAGTTTAGTCCAAAGGTTTCATTTTTAACCTGTGGGTCCAAAAAGGTTTCACCGTTGCCATTTTAGTCCACTGGGTTAACTCAACCCATTTTTTCTGTTAACAAGAAGACCAATTCGGTCATTTTATATGGCTGAATTGCCCTTTTAGTTAACAGAATTACATACAAAATTACCGAATTGGCCTTCTTGTTAACAGAAAAAATAGATGAAGTTAACCCAGTGGACTAAAATGGCAACTGTGAAACCTTTTTGGACCCACACGTTAAAAATGAAACCTTTGGACTAAACTGGAAAAATGGCCCAAACCACAGGGACTAAAATGACATTTAACTCTTTATTAAAGGAACTAAAATTATCATACAGGCTCAAAGAACCCATACACGTAAGCAAGTCAGTGGTTACCTCGTTAAAACGGTTTCCAAGCTCTTAAATTTGCATGTCGAGAACTGTATTGAAATTATTGACCACAAAATGGCAACTATTGGTGATGTTGGTCTTTCTTCTTCTGTATTTCGGGTCAACATACTCATGTTCCATGTTAATCATCTCAATATCTTATTTGTCACAAAAGGATGTGACATCTTTCAAAAGTGAGTCAAAGCCTTCAAATCGATACATTTGTAATTCTTCTTTGGTTGATCTAACTTGCTCAAGCTCAACTGCATGCATTTAGAATATCTTGATTCTTTCTTTGAAAAGCGGCACACAATAAGTTAGTAACTCCCAAGATATTTTTCATCAAATGTAAATAAAATACAAACTTACAACTTTTCATGTATAATTGAAGTCCAAATGCTTGAGTTTTGTGAATTGATCCACATGCCGAAGTTTCTATATATTAACGCACTTCAATACACAAGGATATATGGTAAGCAATTACAAGACCACCATACCAGTAAAATATATGAATGACTGACTACTAAAATATTGTTTTTATTAAATTATGATAGCCAATTTTCTTATTGAGGTTATTGTAAAAAAATGATGTCGCTCGAATTGTAGATACATAAAGTAATACCTACAAGAAACTTACATGACTGACTCATGTAATAAAAGGTGAAGATAAAACCCAACACGATTTATTCACTTGACTAGTTCACCGGAAAATAATAAATTAATATTGATAAAGTTATAAAAGGTAAGTCATTCTTTGTATATATTAATTCATATTTCATAACATTCTTTGTATCAGGTTTTTTTACTCCATTGACTTTCTAATACATGTCGATATAAATTTGACTTTGTATATGTTTTACGTCACGTGAGTAACTTGATGTTAAAATTTCGTGCTTTTGTTTTACGTCATTTTTTTGTTTTTGTCGTCGTTCGATTGCTACTTAGCACGATTTTGTTCCCCACCCCCGCTAAGGCTAGTTTAAATAATCAAATATATCCTTTCAAGTAAAACTGGTAAGTTTATACGTACTCATATATATATATTTATGTTAACGAATTTTTTTTTTATTTTTTTTATTAGGGGACGAAGATGCAGGCTACTGTTTGGAACAAGTTTATGAAAAAACATGAAATTTTACTTAAAGAAAATGAGTCTTATTATATTTATAAATCTCAACTTTCTGTGATTAAGTCTAATTTCAAACACTTTGACAAGCAACATGCTATTAGCTTAAACTTTGATACATCTGTTAAAAAGTGTGAGAACTTTGATAGAAGTGTGCACGGTATCTGTTTAGCATCGTTTCAGTCCACTAAAGCCGGTGAAGTGGATGTCAACTATCGAGTTGGTTTGTACTTCATCATATATAACAACCACATCGGCATTTCTGAAAATATGAACATATTTTTTTTTAAATTATGGCTTTTGTGCTGAGTATATTTGGTTTTGAACAATTTTTGTCTTTTACAGATTTTATTGGATATGTAGATGAATGGTCTGAACCAGAGGCGACGAAAACAAAGATGGGAAAAGATAGCAAATACATGAACTTGCAATTGCTGGATGAAGAGTCTGTTTATTGATTTACCTTATTTTTATTCATTCAAAGTTTACTATTATATATTTATTCTTTTATGATATCCTATGATTTTTTTAAATTTCTATTCATGTAGGGGTATCAAATTAAACTGCACCTTATGGGACGAGTACTGTGATGAGATGTTGGACTACATTCAGAGCCATAAAGAGGAAGTCCATGTTGTTCTTCTTGTGCAGTTTGGTAGTTTCAACAAGTATAAAGGTATTTTGTTGTTTATAATCTTGGTTAATTTTACATAATTTTTTCTCTGATTTTTAAATTTCAATATCAATTAATTTATATTAACTTTTTAACTCAGGGAAGACAACGCTCTCTAATGCTTTCCATATAACAAGACTGTTTATCAATGCGGACATAGAGGAGATTCGGTCATTCAAAACCAAGTAAATATGGTTTTAATTAATATGAATTACTTATTTATGTTGTTAAAATGTTAATTTTTTTATTTTATTGTAAACAGGTTTGTGGAGAAGATATGTAAAACATCCTCTAACGGCCAGAAATCAAATGGTTCATCAGCAAGTATCAGTGTTGCGGACGACTTTTTAGTTAAGCATCCGTTTTCCAATTTTCGTGATGTTACTTTGTTTGATCAGGTATGTATCTAATTTTAAATAAATACATTAAAGACACTATTTTTTTCAATTTATACATTCAATCTCTATTTTCCTACATTTAATTTCAGCCATGTGAGGTCATAGTTGTTGGTACCGTCTTGGGTATTGATGATAAAGGAGACTGGTATTAGCTTGGTTGCTAAGAGTGCAACCGAAAGGTGGAAACAACTTTGGGCATAGATGAGGCTGAAGACGGTGCTGAGGAACCCAAGTTTAAGCAGGTTTTGGTTTGTTCAAATCCTGAATGTCCCAAGGAAGTTGTCGGTGCGACACCAGTGTAAGTTAATTGTATTTGTTGTTTATTTATAATCGCTTTGCTTATATTACCATTTTTTACAAATGTTAATTGAATATATTTTGTCAACTATTTTTTGTCCAATTAGTTTTAGGATTCCGATCAGAGTACAGGATTCTGCAGCCATTGCGTCATTCACTTTGTTTGACCGTGAAGCCAGAAAAATGTTAGGCATGACTGCAATTCAGCTGCTTGAGAAGTCAAAAGTGGAACAGGTAAATTATTTTACATCAGTTTTTTATAAGTTGTTATGTATGGTACATATTATTAATGTCGATATATGATATTTATGTTTTCAATAAATTTTAATTCATGTATTATAGGCATCTTTGGAAAAGAAAATCATGCCCTATCAATTTAAAATTTTGAATGATAAAAAGTATGTTTTCAAGATTCAGGTTAGTCAATTCAATATTGACAACCACACTGATGGGTATGCTGTTCATAAGCTGGTGAATGATCCAGCCATTATTGAATCTTTGGAGAGCCGAATTCCAGCTGATCAGGTTAAATCATACCAACCTTTTAGTTAAAGACATCTTAGAAAATTTATTATTTTTGTTGTTTCTAATTTATTATTTTATTAATTCTAGGGTGTGGACGAGCCGGATGCTGATGTTTCACTTAGCGATTTATCAACTCAAAATCCTTTTGCTCTAAAGGTATGTAATAAATATTAATTTCATAAAATACCAAATTTGTTAAAGATTTTTTTTAGTTTCTAATGTTGAATATATCATACAGGAGGCTGTGGATTCTATTGGGGATAGCTTCACACCCGATTGCACATCTAAAGATTGTTCAAAGACTTCGTCTGCGGAACTGAAGCATAACCTTGCGGACGTTTATGAAGTTGAAGAAACCACGTCTCTATCATCAACGAACGTTAAAAAGACTGGTGACGCAGATGTCGCAATTGATGGTGTGGAAACCATCATGTTGGTTCCAAAGATTGAAAAGTAGTTCATGATTGAAGTATGTGTTGCAAAAACAATTTGGCTGTTTTCCGTATTTTGATTGTTTGGTTTGGTTTGGATGTTTGATTGGTTTGGACAATTTTTGTTATGGTAGGTTGTTTTGTTGGTTGGTTTTTGGACAAAGAACTGTTTGTTTTTTGAATATTGCATATGATTTATAATAATTTAAGGTTTATATTTTGGTTAAGTTATGTTTGTTTTATTGTTTTGTAAATTTGTCAAGTTTTATTATATTGAAAAAAATGATTATCCAGGTATAAATTTTGTGTTTTATAAAGTATTATTGTTAAAAGTGTTATTGCTTTGGTTTTATTTTTAAATAGCAATTACACATTTCGTATGAACTAATTTAAATAGTGTATTAATGTTATAAATAGTAAAACTATATTTTTAAGGATCCTCAATATTTTCAAACTAATAATATGAGATTATAAAAAAACCGCCGATTTTTAAATAATTTACCAACAAATAAAATTGTAAGAATTTGTTTCCTTTTTTAAATTATATAACCGAAAATCTTCAATTTTCCAGAATAAAATCAGCGAAATATTTGTAGATTTACCTCCAAATTATTTTGATTTAAATCGTTTTCTTTTTAAAACTTATAACCGATTTTTTTTTTAAATTTTAAACTTTCCTTTTTTACAATACACTCCAACACTATAAGAAGCTCTCTTCTTATTTCATACTACACACACTCAATGTTTTAGTCTAAAAAAACACCCTATCACAACATTCATGCATTTTTGAAGTTTGAGGTTTCGTAATTTCTCATACAAGTAAGTGTTTTCTTTTTGTATTATACTTATACATTTAAGTTATTGAAATGCCTATCTTAATTCATTTGCATGTTCTATATGATACAATATTAGGAAATGCCTAAACGTGCAAAGCCTCAGACGTTACCTTCATTTCCACTTCCTACTGCTGCCCAACCTTCGAATAGTACGTATTTTATTTTTATTTCTGTTTACGAATATCATAAAAATTCGTATAATATCTAAATATGTTACGTACCGTTAATTTTACTTAAATTGTTTTAGTTGGTGTTGGTAGAAGTCATGAACTAATTTTACAAATGGAAACTTACCCAATTTTGTAGACATGAACTAATTTTGTTTTTATAAATTGTCTTATTTTTATATGCATTTTATTTTTCAGTTCATCCTAATCAAGTTGAGCGTCAAGACTATGCTGAACGCAGAAAATTAAGAAAACTATATTTGGATAATAAAAGACTTAAAGCAAATAATAGATCTTCGAGTTCTCAAAACGTCATTCGGTCATCCAACATTTCATTATCCGATACAAATGATTGTCGTGTCGTAACACCAATTCGATCATCCTCTTATATCAATACCATGGATAGACGTATTTTACCAACCACACCGTTAACAAGTCCGTACGAGGCGTATACATCAGGTTGGTCTTATTTAATTACATATAAAAATGTGTTTATTATTAATGTCTTTCTTTTGATTAACATAACCAAATATACAAACCATATACATATTTCATACCGTCATTTTATCTTTTTTTGTTGCAGTTGAATATAGGAGAAGTCCATTGTCTAATATTACAAATGGTAAATTTTATTATTTTTTACGAATGAATACAATTGTTCATTTATAGTTTGATATTTGATTGACATGCCTCCTTTTTTTTTCAGTTTCTCATAATCATGTTGAGCATCAAGAATGTGTTGAACGAAAAAAAATTAGGAAAGTATATTCGGATAACAAAAGTCGTGATGCCAACAATAAATCTTCCACTTCAGAGAACATTATTCGGTCAACCAACATTTCAGTATCCAATACTAATGAATGTCGTGTCGTAACACCAATTCGTTCATCTTCCACTCCACAGAACGTCATTCGGTCAACCAACGTTGCACTTGAGTCCGGAGGAATTCCTTTGTCTGACATTACAAATGGTAAACTCTTTACTTTTTTAGATAGGTTTAAAATTTTAAATGTATTTTTTTTGATTTTTTATGGATATCCATATTTTATTTCAGTTGCTCCTAATGATGTTGATCGTCAACAATCAGCTGAACGAAGAAAATTTAGGAAGTCACATTTAGATAATAAAAGAAGTTATGTGAATAACAAATCTTCCACTTCAAAAAATGTTACTCGGTCATCCAACGTTTCAACCTCCACTACAATTGGATGCCCGATCGTAACACCAATTCGTTCATCGTCTTATATGAATACCACCGATCGACGTTTTTGGCCAACCACACCTTTAACAAGTCCGTATGAAGCATCTACTTCAGGTTGGTGGTATTTTTTTAACGAATTTCATATTTTTTATTATGATTTTAACTTTTTTATTTTATTTCCTTGATATCAATGTATAGGTGTCAAAGACAATGTGAATATTTATATGACTCCATGTTTTACATTCCAAATAAATACAACTTCATCAACTCCACATTCAATAAATCAACATTCGCTCTCAAGTGAAAGATCAAATTTTAAGACGATACGTAGAGGTAAAGAAAGGTTGTCTAATAAAGGTCGCTGCGTACATCCTATTCCAATGGATGACTTATCTTCCGACGATCCTATTATTCCTCAACAATTAGCTGAAGATCCTTATAAAGGAGTTTCTAATAGTAAGTAGCTTACACAGTCACTACTTTAAATTTCATTTGAAGAACCTCACTATATTATTTTTGTAACAATGATCACAATTTGATATTTATATTTTTGTATAATAGATTATTTGGATCATGGAGATCAAGTAGTTGTATGTGGCGTATGTAACGCTAAGCTGTGGAAATTTGAAGCCAGAAAAGGAAGGGTTTACTTAGGAAGAACAAGTTACACGCTTTGTTGTGGTTATGGAAAAGTACATCTTCCAGATTTTAAAGAGACGTGTGAAGAATATCAAAATCTTTTCAAGAGTTTAGACGACAAGAGCAAGCATTTCTTACTGAATATTCGTCGTTTTAGTTCTATGTTTGCTTTCACTACAATGGGTGGTAAAGTTGATTCGAAAATAAATAGAGGAAATGCTCCGTATGTATACCGAATTAGTGGCGAGAATTATCATTCATTGGGAAGTCTTCTTCCTAAAGAAGGTGCTGAACCAAAATTCGCGCAGCTTTACATTTACGACACAGATAATGAAGTGTGTAATCGGAAAACCGTACTTAGGTATCCTTTCAAACCATTTCATTATTTCTTTGTTTGATTTATTATTGGTTTTATGTTATATAAACACTTACTGATACATGTAGCGTTTGTATTACAATTGCATTACAGTAACTCAAAGAAAGCAGTTTCCGCAACTTCTGATTTGCTTGACACTGAACTCATACAGTATCTTAAGGTGGTTTTAGATTCAAATAATCAGCTGATGAAAACTTATAGGCGTGTACGAGATCGGTTGGTTGATAATCCTCATATTGACCTAAAACTACGGCTTAAGGCAAATAGGTCTAAAGATGGTCGTACATACAACCTACCGACGTCGTCCGAAGTTGCTGCGCTTATAGTTGGAGACATTGAGGAAGCTCTTGATAATCGTGATGTAGTTGTTGAGTCAAAGAAAGATGGTCTACAGCGTATTAGCGAGCTTCATCCATCGTATCTCACTCTTCAGTATCCACTGCTTTTCCCTTTTGGTGAAGATGGTTACCGAATTGATATTCTTCATAGAGAAGGAAGGGCATCAATTAAGAAGAAAGAGTCAAAATGTACAATGAGAGAGTATTTTGCTTACCATGTTCAAGATAGAGTCAATCATTTCTCTTTGATTCTCAATGCTCGAAGACTTTTGCAACAGTTCTTGGTTGACGTTTATACCATGATAGAAAGTGAACGATTACTATTCATAGGTCTACAGCAAAGGAATCTTAGATCTGAGACATATGAGAACCTTAAGAAGCTTGGACAAAATGGTAATCCAGATATGTCAAATATTGGAACACGCGTACTACTACCGTCTTCGTTTACCGGAGGATCGCGTTATATGAGGGAGAATTATTATGACGCGATGGCCATTTGTAAATGGTTTGGTTACCCCGATTTCTTCATTATGATAACTTGTAATCCGAAATGGCCGGAGATTAAATGATTTTTGAAGGACAAGAACATTAATCCGGAGGATAGACCGGACATTCTATGTCAATTGTTCAAAATTAAGCTTGACGCAATAATAAAAGACTTGCGAGAGAAATCTTTGTTCGGCAACGCATCGGCAGGTAAGCATCCATTTAATTGAATTACTTTATTATAATATTAATAAAAATTAGTATTTTAATATTAGTTATCCTATTGCAGTTGTGTATACGATAGAGTTTCAGAAACGAGGTCTACCTCATGCCCATATCTGTCTGTTCTTAAATGACGAAAGCAAGCTTCCTTCGGTTGACCATGTTGACAACTTTATTTCTGCCGAGATACCTGACAAAAACTTAGATCCAGATCTGTATAATCTTGTCAGCGACTACATGATTCACGGTCCTTGTGGTGTTGCAAAACCAAATTGTCCGTGTATGGATGAAGGTACATGTTCGAAGAAATTTCCAAAGAAGTTCTCTGAGCAGACTACTCTAGATTCGAATGGTTATCTGGTATATAGACGAGCAGATTCAGGATTTTTTGTTGAGAAATCTGGTATTCAGCTTGATAACAGAAGCGTGGTTCCATATAGCAAAACCCTTTTGAGACGTTATCAGGCACACATTAACGTCGAATGGTGTAACCAGGCTGCGTCCATAAAGTATTTGTTTAAATACATTAATAAAGGACCAGATAGGGCAGAATTTGGTTTTGTACAAAATGCCGATGAAGGTCAGCTTGAAGATAGTAAAGATGAAATCAAAGAGTATTACGATTGCAGATATCTATCGGCTTGCGAAGCTACATGGCGCATCTTTGCATTTGGTGTTCATTACCGGTATCCATCCGTAATGAGGCTTCCGTTTCATCTACCAGATAAACAAAACGTTGTATACGGCCCTGATGACGATCTTGATAGTGTTCTTCATAAATCATCTGTTGCTTCTACGATGTTTTTGGGGTGGATGGAAAAGAACGAAAAAGATCCGTTGGCGCGCAGTCTTACTTACGTTGAGTTCCCTACTAAATTTGTTTGGAAGCAGCAGGAAAGGGTATGGGATAAGCGGATAATAGGCAAAAGCATTGGTCGAATTCACTGTGTTAATCCTTCTATGGGCGAGGCTTACTTTTTAAGAATCCTTCTTAATAAGGTAAAAGGGCCTAAGTCTTTTGAAGAGATTTGTACTGTTAATGGAGAAGTCTTCCCAACATTTAGAGATGCGTGCTACGCTAGAGGCCTTTTAGACGACGATAAGGAGTATATAGAAGCTATCAAAGAGGCATACTACACAGGTTCAGGATACTATCTTCGTAATCTGTTTGCTACAATGTTGGCGTCTAATACATTATCAAGGCCGGAACATGTTTGGGAAAACACATGGGAGTACCTTTCGGATGGTATTTTATACAATCGTCAAAAGCTTTTGAGGATTGAAGGTACGCAAATTGCTATTTAATATTTTCACATTTATGTCTTATATATAAGTGTTTATGAAATTCGTTTATTATTTATAAGAATTTTAATAATTAATTTATTTTTTCATATAATTGTAATAGGTTTGTCTCTTCCGGAAGAACAAATAAGGAACCTAACGTTGCTGGAAATTGAGCGTTACTTATTACGCAACAACTCAAGTTTAAGTCGGTTTCCATCTATGCCTCAACCCGACAGTGAGTCAATATATTCAGCAGACAACCGTTTAGTTGCTGACGAGCTTTGGTACGATGTAAGCGCTACTGCCATCGAGTTTGATAATAATTTAAGAAGCTTAACCGATGAGCAGCGTTTAGTGTTTGAAGAGATAATTGCAGCAGTTAATAGTAATGCTGGTGGTGTGTTCTTCGTCTATGGCTACGGAAGGACTGGAAAGACGTTTCTGTGGAAGACATTATCTGCATCTATTAGATGTAAAGGATATATTGTACTTAATGTTGCATCAAGTGGTATCGCATCTCTTTTGTTACCTGGTGGACGTACTGCACATTCAAGGTTTCATATACCTTTGAATTTAACAGAAAGCTCGATGTGTTTTATTAAACCGGATGATGCCGTTGCTGATTTATTAAGGAAAACGAAATTGATAATTTGGGATGAAGCACCGATGAATCATAAACATGCGTTTGAAGCACTTGACCGAACAATGAAAGATATTTTCAAATGTGAGATGACCTTTGGTCGTAAAGTTATGGTGTTCGGTGGTGACTTTAGACAGATACTTCCGGTTGTACCAAATGGCAGTAGGCGAGAAATCGTTAATGCTTCAATCACTTCATCGTATATTTGGAGTAGTTGCAAGGTCCTTACGTTAACCAAAAACATGAGGTTAACCGTAGGAGCGAACGCATCTGATATAGAAGAGATTAAAGCTTTTGCGAATTGGTTGCTCGAGTTGGGGGAGGGAAAAATTGGTGGCAGTGACGATTGTGAGGTGGTTATAGATATTCCTGAAGATTTGTTAATCAAGTGCTCTGACGATCCTATGTCAGATCTGATCGACTTTGTATATCCTTCACTTCTCCAACTGTACAAAGATAAAGATTATTTTGCTGAAAGAGCTATACTAGCACCAACAAACGAGGTTGTTCAAGAAATTAATGAAAGATTGCTTGCTTCGTTTCCTGGCGATGAAGTCGAGTATCTGAGTTCTGATAGTATTTGTCAAACTGATCAAGCAAAGAACGAAGCACATGCGAGACTATATTCTCCCGATGTTCTGAATGGTCTTAAAATTTCTGGTCTGCCTAATCATCGATTAGTCCTTAAAGTTGGTGTACATGTAATGTTGCTTCGTAATATTGATCAACAAAATGGTTTATGCAACGGTACGAGACTACGGATTACTAAACTTTATAAACGTGTTATAGAGGCTGAGATTATATCCGGCGGAAACATAGGGACCATAACGTTTATTCCACAAATCAGTTTGACACCGTCCGATAAAAGAATTCCTATCAAGTTTCAACGACGACAATTCCCCTTAAATGTATGTTTTGCAATGACTATAAATAAAAGTCAAGGAAAGTCTCTATCAAGGGTTGGATTGTATTTGAAATATCCAGTTTTCTCACATGGTCAGCTTTATGTTGCGTTATCAAGAGTTAAAAGCAGAACCGGTGTGAAGTTGCTTATACTAGACAAAGATGAGAATGTAACGAGTAAAACAACAAATGTAGTCTACAAGAAAGTTTTTTCCGGCATTTGAATAGTTTTCTGTTTTTTTTCTTCCAATGTATGTATTTGTACACAACATTCCATTTCAAAGTAAATAATATGGTTTTGATTGAAGCCCGCGTATTACGCGGGCATTAACCTAGTATATATATATTTGATTTTTAACGTGTTCTTCCGTTTTAATAAAATACATATTAAATAAAATAATAATAAATCTCATTACGTGAACTCACTCTCGTTTAGTTAAAATGTGCAGTGATTGCATTATTAAATTTTTATTTCCATGCTAAAAATTTGTACGTATCTTTCAGTATAGCAGATATATTGATATATAATTTGTTACACTTTTTTCTTGTAACCTAAAATATAAAACTAAAACAATAAGGGCAAGGATGAAAGTTCCTCTAGGGATAACAGTTCATATTGATGTGAAGGTTTCGCACCTCAACGTCGGCCCTTCGCCATTGGGAACTCTTGTATGTATCTACTATATATCGCGATTCAAAATTCTAATTCTTTCGCTAAAAATACATATAAATGTCAGCTTAAATTAATATTAATATGAATATCTTTAGTGAAATCAAATTCTATCAACACAACTCTACAACATAAAATTTAAGGTAACGTAACATAAATAAATAAAATACAATCTATTATCATGTCAAGATGCATTCAATGGGGTTGACTTGGTTGAATTCGTCCATGACTCCATCTCATGAATAACCTTGCTCCCATCACTTTCCACCACCAACACCTCCTCCCCAAAATGCACATGACGCGAACCAACATTGTCCAAACCGATTGCCTGATCGCGTGGTGAACCATCCGTAGACCAGGACCTATCCATGGCTTTGGTTTGGTTGGAGACAGCGCTTCGACGAGGGGTTGTTGGATGAGAAGGGAACCCTCTCCTTGAATTTGCATGGTCATAGTTGTAGGGCAATTCATTACTACAACAACCCTTAAAGCATGTGTACAAATAGGTCAACAACCAAAAGACCCACGGTGATCCGATCAAAACTAGCGCGATCCCAGGAAACCATGGTTTAGAAAAGTTGGGCGCGAAAACATAAAATGTTAAGAAAATACCGCCGGTGAAAACCAAAACGAAGAAGAGGGAGGAGATTAAAGGTACCCTTAAATCTCCATCCCTTTCATCCTCCATTCTTTTAATATCTTGCTTCCATTTCTATAGCTATCTATCAACATAATGCCATTCCCTTTCTTCCTTTGTTTTCTGAATTTTACTTGTGTATCTCTCCTCACATCTCTCATTTTTTAGGGATTTCTTATATTTATATGTTTGTTAAATTTGTCAATTTACCTACCATTTGTGTTGAGAAAATGTAGGGTTAATTTATGAGGAAAATCTTCTATGTTTTTTTACCTGCGGCCGTACATTTTAAAGAAGAATTAGAAAGATTAGATTCAAACATTAATTGCCTTCAAATAATTTGTTTAATATGTTTGAGAACATACTTGGTTTGGAGCATGCATGCATAAATACATACGTGTGGGTCCAAAAATATATGCATAATTCATGTTACACATGACGTAGGCATTATGCAATCATCTTCTTGTGTAAATTTTTAGATATATGAAGCATATTTCCTTTTAATATTCAATAAATAGTTAATTATTTCTTCGAAGAAGATAAATTAGTAAAACAATTTGTTTTCTTTGGAATAAATAGTTAATTATTTCTTCGAAGAAGACAAATTAGTAAAACAATTGGTTCTCTTACTTGGCAATGTCACCGTCCTATGAATCTTAAGAGTTACACATGTAAAAAAACAATGTCACGATGACCTTACAACGATGTCATGATTGTTAATCAGTTCTTTTAATATCTAATGGAAAAACACTTTAGGGATCTTGACATACCTGACAATCCAGTAGTAGTTAGAGATGAAGAAGAAGAAGCCATCTTGATCGGTTCCCGTTTAGAGTGAGCAGTTAGGATGGAGAGGGATGATAACAGATTGTAGTGAGGGGAGCCGTAAACTTTATGGTGTGTCTTTAGGGTTCCCAATAACCTGTATTTATATGTTTTACCCAAGGGAAAACCCTAATTAACTAGTACGTGCCTTTATGTCCATCAAATAAAGCACAGTTAATTTTATAGGGATATTAAGGTAAATATTGATCTAGTTATTAGATAAATGATCAATAAGGGCACCATAAATTATTTAATAATAATTTACGCTAACATTCTCCCACTTGGCCGAGTGATCATTTATTATGAGTATTAGATAAGCCTGATCAGGAGTTAATACTCATTTTAGTTTTAAACCAAAATTGCAGCAGAAAAATACAGTCGTTGAGTCAGTTTTTCAACTCAGGACCCCCATTAATCATACTACAATCCCAAATTTAAAACCTAAGCATAGTAAGGATCTATTTACAAGTAAGCCCTTAAACGATGATTTGTATAATAATAGTCTTTACGTCATTAGGCTAGCGAAACGTAGTTAGAGACAAACAAATCAAATGAGGAAATTTTTATCATTAAACGTAAGTAAGTACAATATGCATTTAAATAAGGTCTTTACAAAAGCCCATATTCAAAACATGTTCTTCGAATACTTTAGGTGGGAGACCTTTAGTCATCGGATCCGCAAACATATTTTCCATACTTATATACTCAATACAAAGCTTATTTTCCTCAAAACGTTCACGTACGAACAAATACTTTGTATCAAGATATAATCCAGCTCCGGTCGAACTGTTACTGTTCGAAAAGTGAACGGCAACTGAGTTATCACAGTACAGCTTCAATGGTCTAGATATGGAATTAACAACTTTGAGTCCAGTAATCAGATTCTTTTCTTTAGCAACATTCCATGACAGGTAGCGTTATATACAACAATGTATTCTGCCATCATAGTGGATGTTGAAGTTAGCTATTGTTTATGACTCCTCCATGAAATAGGTCCGCCGGCTAACATAAAGATATACCCTGAAGTGGATTTCTTGTCATCTTTGCATTTAGCAAAGTCAGAATCAGAATAACCAACCACTTCCAAAACTTCACTTCGTCAGTTTATAGTCTTTCGTCCCCTGAAGATATCGAAGTACTTTCTTCGCTGCTTTCCAATGATCAAGGCCAGGATTAGACATATAACGGCCTAGCATCCCTGTAACATAAGCGATATCCGGACGAGTGCAGACTTGAGCATACATAAGGCTCCCAACTACTGAGGCATAAGGTATCATTCTCATTTGCGCCTTTTCATCCTCAGTTTTCGTACATTGAAAAGAACCGAAAACATCTCCTTTAACTACTGGAGCTACAGAGGGAGAGCTGTGTTGCATGTATATCAACTAAGGACACGATCAATGTAAGCCTTTTGTGATAAGCCCAAAATTCCATTTCTTCTATCTCGGTGTATTTCGATGCCAATAACATAAGAAGCCTCTCCGAGATCTTTCATGTCAAAGTTATGCGATAGTAAGCGCTTCGATTCATGCAACAGATCTAAGCTATTACTTGCCAATAGAATATCATCTACGTAAATGACAAGTATAGCAAAGTTGCTCCCACTCATCTTGAGGTAGGTGCATTGATCCACTTGGTTCTTTATAAAGCCTTGCTTCTTCATGACTTCATCAAACTTAAGATACCATTGACGTGATGCTTGCTTCAAACCGTATATGGATTTCTTCAGCTTGCAGACAAGATGTTCTTGATCTTCAGGTTTGAACCCTTCAGGTTGCTTCATGAACATTTCCTCATACAAGTCTCCATTAAGGAAAGCAGTCTTGACATCCATCTGATGCAGCTGTAAATCAAAATGAGCTACTAGGGCCAAGACGATCCTTAAGGAATCTTTTCGAGAGACAGGTGAAAAGGTCTCTTGGTAATCGATTCGCTCTTTCTGAGTGTAGCCCTTTGCAACCAATCTTGCTTTATATCGTTCAACGCTTCCATCCGGATTTAGTTTTGTTTTGAAGACCCATTTACATCCTACGGGTTTAACGTCGTCGGGTAATTCAACCAAATCCCAAACGTCATTTTTCTTCATTGAGTCAAGTTCGTCAATCATAGCTTTGTTCCATTCAGAAGACTGGTCACTACTAATGGCTTCATTGTAAGAGGTAGGATCGGTAAACTTTCCATCATCTGATACGGCTTCAGCTAGGTAGGTTTCATAATCATCAAAATTAGTGGGCCTTCTCGCCCTAGATGACCTCCTAGGTTGATTCTCAACTTCGAAATTGGAGGGTTCTTCATTCTCAGGTACATGCGGAGCAACAATTAATTCTGAATGAGTTGGAGGTGGTGCAGTGACATGCGGTGCAGCATCGGGTACAAGAGGAGTAGTAATAGGAGGTAATGAAATGGACGAGTGTCTCCCCCCCGCGTCTTGTACTTCTTGTAAATCATTGTAAGGATTTTCACTGCTCCCACTAACCTTAAAGTCCTCAAGAAACGCGGCACGCTTGGTTTCTACAATACGAGTAACATGGGAGGGACAATAGAATCTATAACCCTTTGAGTGATCTGGATATCCAATAAAGAAACAACTTGTTGTTTTCATATCCAGTTTCTTTAAGAAAGGGTTATAAAGTTTAGCTTCGGCAAGGCAACCCCATACTTTCATATATCTAAGACTCGGTTTCCTTCCTGTCCAAAGTTCATAAGGAGTTTTAGGGACAGACTTCGAAGGAACTCTATTGAGTATATGAACAGCTGCTTTTAAGGCCTCGGTCCAGAGGAATAAGGGCAAACCTGAGTTGGCTAACATACTGCGTACCATGTCCATTAGGGTTCTATTTCTTCTCTCAGCAACACTGTTCTGCTAAGGAGTACCGGGCATAGTATATTGGTTCACGATCCCCTAGCCCTTACAAAACTCATAAAATGGACCAGGAGCCTGACCCACGTCAGTATGTCGACCATAATATTCGCCTCCTCTATCTGATCTAACAACTTTTATTTGACGATTTAATTGTTTTTCAACTTCAGCTTTATAGTCTTTAAAAGTTGTAAGAGATTCAGATTTTTCTTTAATGAGATACAAGTGCATATAACGTGAATAATCATCAATAAATGTGATAAATGAAGTATGTTCAGTTATGCCAGCGATGTTATAAGGGCCACTAATATCAGTATGAATGAGTTCTAATAAATTAGAGCTCCTAGTTGCACCTTTCTTATTCGCTGATGTCATTTTACCTTTAAGGCATTTGACACATGTTCCAAAATCATTGAAATCGAAAGGTGGTAAGACCTCATCCTTCACGAGTCGAGTTAAGCATTCTCGTGAAATGTGGCCTAAACGTTGATGCCACAACATGGATGAAGTTTCTAAGTCTCGTTTGCGTTTTCTCTTTGTTAAGTTCTCATTAATATTATATGATAACAAAGACTTGGAAAAATCATCATCTAGTTCTAATCGATAGAGACCACCATCCAAGAAGCCATAACCAAATATTTGAGAATTAAAACTGATAGTAAGTTTGCCATGACCATGAGAAACAAGAAAACCGTCTACGTCTAACTTTGGTCCTGATACAAGATTCCGAGTAATCTCAGGAATATATAAGGTATCATAAAGTCTAATAGTTAAACCAGTTTTCATAATTAAATCTAATGTTCCCACGGCCTCGACTACTAGCGGCTTTCCATTTCCCAGCTTAAGCGTTCTTTGGTTTCTTTCCAGCTTCCGGATTGTATGGAATCCCTGTAAGGAATTGGTTACATGAACCATAGAACCAGAATCAAACCACCAAGAATTAGATGGAACATTTAAATTAAAGGACTCAAGTATCACGAAAAGATTATCACCTTTCTTGGCTAGCCACTCCTTAAAGTCCGGGCAGTCCTTCTGCTTATGTCCCACCTTACGGTAGAACTTGCAGTGAATCTTCCATTTGGAGTCATTAGAGCCAGAAGCACTTGCATCCCGCTTTTGGACCTTTACATTAGGCTTCTTATTGTAGTTCCCCTTCCTTTTCTTCGAGTCAGCAGTCATTAGGTAAGCAACATCGGCTTTCTCTAGTTTCAGACGTTCTTCTTCTTGCATGCACATGGCAATCAACTCGTTCATCTTCCATTGCTCCTTCTGAAGGTTATAGTTGACTTTGAATGCTTCATAAGATGCGGGCAGAGACATCATGATAAAATGCACCAGAAAGCCATCACTAATCTCCATGCTTAATCCCTTGAGCTTTTGAGCCATGTCATTCATTTTCAGGATGTGCTCACGAATACCGCTGATCCCATCATACTTTGTAGTCACCAATTTCAGAATGAGGGTGCTGGCTTGCGCCTTAGACGTCCCTTGGAATTGAGCCTCCACATTAGTCAGATATTCCTTAGCTGTAGCAGCGTCAGGAATGGCTCCCCTGATAGCAGGACTTATCGAGTTTTTCATGAAGATAAGAGACAAGCGATTAGCTCTCTCCCACTTTTGATAGAGTAGTTTTTCAGCTTCAGTACTCTTATCAGTAAGAGCAGGAGGAGCGTTTTCAGTTAGCGCACACTCAAACTCCATGAGTGCGAGAGTAAGGTTAAGAGAATCCTTCCACGAAGTATAGTTAGCACCAGTCAAAGTATCAATAGCCATAACATAAGCTGATAGTGGATTAAAATGAGAAGAATAAGATACATTGCAAAAGGAGAAGTTAGAGTGACTTATGGGTAACCTAAACCTAAGGCAGCCGGAAATCAAGACCATTATACTAAGGAAGCTGTGATAACGTTATTTATACACACCAATTTTAAATAAGCTTCTACTTGAATGACGGTTTTCGCTTTGGCTATGGCCAATCATACAAGTATTATGAACAGTCAGACTGTGCAGATTAGGTGTAACACATCACCTTTGGGCAGAAGTTGAAACACCATAATTTTATGCACAAGTCAAAGTTTGCGAGACATGATTGTAACACATCACCTTTGGGCAGAAAATGAAACACTCTTGCATCTTAGGCAGAAGTGATGTGTATATCATATGAACAAATGTAATAAGGTAAGTGTTGCACTATGTTTGTTCATATAATAAGGACATACACCTAAGTGACTATGCTTAAGTTCACTAAATAACGCCACAAGTAAACACATCATATTTGGGCAGAAGTGAGAACTTGAAAAAATGTTATTTTAGTTAAACAATTTTTTAAATCAATCAAAAGAATTAGTTGAATGATTATTTAAAAGTTAGGTTTATCCAAGTTAATTATTCGTTTATAAACAAAAATAAAATAATATTTATACGAAACTTGGAGATAAAGTTACACAAATTTTGGAAACATAATCAAAATCTAATCTATCACAAAATTAGGAGATAAAGTTACACAAATTTTGGAAACATAATCAAAATCTAATCAATCACAAAATTAGGTGATATTATAAGAAACACTTATAATAATTAAATGATGGAACCGTTTGAAAACATGAATATGAAAAAAAAAATGTACAGTTAATGGCCCAATATGAGTTAATGGCTTATTTCAATTAACACCAAAAACAATTATCAGTAGATCAAAATATGCCAATTTAATGAATGATTGAACTGTAAAAATAATCAATTGAATCCTCATAATAGTAAAATATGTCTAATCATGATATCCATTCGTATCTCAGTGACAAATAATAAATAGGATAAATTACACTTTTCGTCCTTTATGTTTATATCAGATTACAGTGGATGACCTTTAACTTCAATAATTACAGTCACAATCCTTTATTTGTAAAATCCATTACACGTTAGGTCCTTTAACACTAACCTAGTTTATTTTAAATGTCAAATATGGTCACGTGCATCCCATGTGAGGGCAATAAAGTCTTTTACCTCCTTCATATTTCCTTCACTTTCATCTTCACCTAGGGGGTGTTTGGGATTCCTTTTAAAAGTGACTTCTGAAGCCCAGAAGGACTTTTGAGATGAAAAGGAATCCCAAACATCATTTGAGAAGTGCTTTTGATGTCAAAAGGAATCCCAAACACCATAAAAAAAATGACTTCTGGTGCTGATTATGCCTTCAAAAAGGAGTTTTTGAGAAGTGAAGATTTCTTACTTATTGATGTTGAGAAGGACTTCTTGAGAAGGAGAAGTTGAAAAGGAATCTCAAACACCCCCCTAGACTTCATATTCTTCATCCCACCTGAACTTCATCTTCATCATCTCAACTAACCAAAATGCTACAAACCTTGCACACCACCAAATCTCTTCCAACCCACCACCACCACCACATCAATCGTCGGGATCCAACGTCGTATCTCCCCCGTCTCATTGATCCGCCCGTCACACCAGATCTGTTCATAACACCACCGCCTTGTTCATCGAACCATCAGAGAGAGGGGGTTTAGAGATTTGGGGGGTTTGCTTTAAAATCGTAGGTACAGAGACGGGCGGTGGTTCTGGTAAAAAGACGGCGGTTAGGGTTCTGTTGCACAAGAACAATTGTGTTGTACTGGTAGGTCGTCTCTTGTTTTCACTATGTTTTTAATTGGATAAGGGGTTGCTTTTTGAATCTCTAAGCAGAACCCCAATGAATATCTAACGAATCATGACTAAATTCCACTTTCTTTATTGATTTGGAAATCACACATCACACAGTTATTAATTTACAACAGGTAGGTTTCTCTGTTGTGGTCATTGGAATTGGAAGAGAATATGTTCTATCCTTACTTAGTGGTGAATGATTTTGAACCACACAATTGTTTGTAAACTCATTTGCCAACTTCAAAAGTCGACTGATGAGAATGGCAGATGGATGGGTTAGGGGCGGTGGCTGTGATGTGGTGGTGGCCCGACTGGTGAACGGTGGCCGGAGTGGAGGTAGTGACGAGATTTGATGGTTGGTCGGCAGCTGGGTTGTAGATCTGCGAAGGATGGGTGGTGGAGGTGGTGGCAGCAGGATGTGGTGATGGTGTTAAGATGTGGTGTATATGCAATTTTTTTGGTTTTATTTATTAAACATTTAAATAAAATAATGAATTGACCATAATACCCTTAACTGAATAAACTTAACAGAAAATTTTAATCTGGTTAGTGCTAAAGGACGTAGAGTGTAACGGGTTTTGCAAATAAAGGATTGTGACTGTAATTATTGAAGTCAAAGGTTATCCATTGCAATTCGATACAACATAAAGGACGAAAAGTGTAATTTATCCTAATAAATAATATATTATTGAAATTTGAGAAAATATATAATTGTTAATTAATTTGATTTCTTCTAAATTGGTTCTCAAATTTCGTAACCATACAACTGGGATTTGGCATATATAATATATTTAATTATAGTTAGAATCCATTGAATTGTTTTATGAAAACTTGGTGGATTATATTTGTCGATCTATGTGATAAACTGATCGACATCATAATAAAGTATATTAGGTTTAATAAAAAACTTAGTTTTCCGATTTCAATTCCAGATCATAAGGGAATATAAGAACTGAGTAACATCGCTCTGATACCACATGTTAATCAGTTCTTTTAATATCTAATGGAAAAACACTTTAGGGATCTTGACATACCTGACAATCCAGTAGTAGTTAGAGATGAAGAAGAAGCCATCTTGATCGGTTCTCGTTTAGGGTGAGCAGTTAGGATAGAGATGGATGATAACAAATTGTAGTGAGGGAAGCCGTAAACTTTATGGTGTGTCTTTAGGGTTCCCAATAACCTGTATTTATATGCTTCACCCAAGGGGAAACCCTAATTAACTAGTACGGGCCTTTATGTCCATCAAATAAAGCCCAGTTAATTTTATAGGGATATTATGGTAAATATTGATCTAGTTATTAGATAAATGATCAATAAAGGCACCATAAATTATTTAATAATAATTTACGCTAACAATGATGAGCTTACAAAAGGGTTTTTTCCATCTAGAATTAATCTATCTACTGTGATTTCATACACGAGTGCATGGAAGAGAAAATACCATATGTGTAACATGTGAACCTATTCTTGTCAAACATTGTTGGTAATTTTAGAGTTACCAAGTTGTTTTGGGTAATCGGGATTTACTGGAAGATCAAATAAGAAATCATAACAAACATTGATTCGAGTTAGGAGGCGTAGAGTACACGTTCGATCAAGACTATTACAATTTCAAGCACCATGAAATCTCATAGTTCTAAGGGTGAAACCCGTAGATCATGTGGGTTCCAAGGGGGTACCGCCTTTGTAGGGGTAGCAACAAACCATCGGTAGCAATAAACCACTAATAGCAACAAATTTACTATTGATGGAGTTCCTACTGATAGAGCTTCAACACATTTAACTACTGCGATTACACTCCAAGCTGTCATACCTTTTCACGAAAAGATGTGACATTTCAAATTCAAGCCAATCAACCTGGGTTGACCCTATATATTAAATAATCTAGTTTGGTTTCAACAACGAATTTCACTTCGAATTCTAACATAAAATAACATCCCATTCTTGAAAATACACTTTCTTTCTTATACTATTATTGATTTCATGCATTCAAGAAATACTTTAATCTGATAAAGATTACATGATTCGGAAAGCTATTCGAGTGACTGAAATACAAAACACAACCAACCAACAAACATTACGCAATGGTTTGGCCAGACTTAGGAGAAAAGTTTCAACCCACTCCCATTTCGTGTCCAGCTCACCTAGCGAAGGCCTAACTTATAATATTCATATTTTAACTATGGTTATGAATTTCTTCAACTTCTCTCTCTCACACACTCTCATGGTTATTAAACTATCTTGGAGTAGTGAAGTACAAAGTGTTAGCTAATTGAAATAACTTTTCATTTAATAATATTTTGAAATATGATTTTGTGACAGTGACACGTCAACATTTTCCGGATTGTGGTGTTAGTTTACCCAAACAGTCGAAACATGTAACAAAACCCTAAACTAAAACTGAACCATGACCAAAAAAATCTTTGACCAAACCCCAAAACTGTTGGAAATATTAAAGAGGATATTAAAGAGGAACATACAAGTTGGTATGTTTCCTCCATCCCACATCGGTGGAGTCAGTGAAGTATGAGTGGTTTATAAGGGATTACTCCTTATGGGCCTACATAGTGTTAAATGGGTTGAGAAGTGGGTGAAGCCCACACGCGCGCCGAGCCGAGCCGCGAGCTCGCGAATGGTCGCGTTTGAGGCGCGCTTTGCACTTCGCATCGTCGCTAGGAGCTGAGGAGCTTTTATTTTTAGCTAAGGTTCGGTTTCAGGTGGGTCAGATCTGTAAACCGAATGAGATGAGATAAGAAGGAGATAGAGATGAGTTCGAAACAAACTGTGGGGGTTATCCCATTATCTTTCGAATTCGTATGGGATGTGTATCCAGTATTCGAATTCGTATAGGATATGTATACTGTAATTCGAATTGCTTATGGATTGATATATCACTCCCTATTTTTCTCTTTCTCTGGTATGATTATAACCTATAAATAAAGGTTTCCTGCTACCCATTCAATGCTTGCAAATTTCGCAGCTCTCTTTCTCTCTATTGTGTGCTTCTGTTTTCGTTCCAGCTTCTGTGTTTTCTGGTTTCCATTGCTGTTGGAATACCAGATCAGTTCTGCATTAAATCCTGGGAGTTTACGCTGCAGCTCACAGCAATAGGAGCGCGTAAAATCCTTTAAGGACAGGAGTCATCCGTGCAGTTCAAGTTTCTCGTTTAAGGATCTTCGATCTCAATCACCAGGTTGGTTTTAATTTTGCATGTTCTTTAAATTCGTCCGACAACGGGACAGTCTCCTTCTACCTTTCTTTTATCAGTTTGCTCAAGTTGGAACAAACTGGTTTGGCTGATAACTCGGTAATTAATAAATTAACTGTTTGATTGAATTATTTTCAACAAAAACTTCTTTTGGCCAAAATCTAACCTCATCCAAATCGAATCCATCAAATCCAGAATCTGCAGATCCTACGAAATTCAAAAAAGAAAAAATATTTCTTTTATTGTCGTCGGATAATTTGCCGACAGAACCACTTTTACAAACGGATTTTCGAATCTAAGTGTTTGCAAATGTAATGATGTGCCCACTAGTGGGGCACAAAAAAGATTACAACAACACACATCAATGATCAAGTGCTCACTTATGATATGCATAAAACATTCATTAAGGTACTCTATGGTAATAAATGGTGCCGTCACTTGCAGGATTTGCATTATATTGTCCATAAAATGCATATACAAAGACCGCAACAATGCTAAGGACGACAAATCTCAACCATGCTTCATAGTGAAGCTGCATATGGAAATTACAGTCAATCTATGGTACAAACACTCATTGTTTTTAAAATATTTGGCATACAAAAAGCAAACCTGCGTGATAAGAAATATATTAAAGAAGATGTAAACAACAGGCACTAGTGGAACCCAAGGGCAAGAAAAACCAGGTGGGTCGCTATAGACCTGCTGCATGAAGGTAATATGCCATTATATACTAATAGGCATTCTGCATTCATATGAATTTGACTCCACTTACATGTCTAAATTGAATATTGCAATAGCTATTGGTAAGATAAGAGATACATATGCAAGAGTTGAAACACCATAACGGTATAGAATTCCAGCAACAAAACCACAATAAGCAATCACAGTAATGCACAATTCCTTCCATCCTCTTTGATACTTGACTATCATCCCAACGAAGTGTCATGACGCATGCTGCCACAACTGAATAACCTGTTTGCATCAAATTATATATTCTTGTTGAAAACATACAAAACAATGTGTTGTGTTTTCTATGCACAAAAAATTATAAGACTATATACCAGTGATCCAAGTGAGAGAATATGTGACAGCATAGTCATGTTTAACAGTCCAGCCAACATACACGCAACAATTCCAACCCAGATTTGAGAGTGAATTGGAGTGTGTCATGCTGGATGAACTTTAGAAAATATTGCAGGTAATAACCCATCTCTTCCAATCCCAAGATACAAGCGAGACCGCACTACAAGTAAATTTTAGTCATTTAGACATTTAAGCGACAAAATAATACAACAATATTCATACCTGAACATAAAGGCCAACCAGTAGAGTTGTTAGCCCAGCAATTGCACATTTGCACCAATGCTGATTAAGACCGATACAAAGTTTAATCCTTTGGATTTAAAAGCCTCAGCCTAGGGAGCATCTTCACCAAGTAGTTTATAAGGTACCATACCCGTAATAACTAAACAAACACCTACGTATAATACACACTACTAGAAAACTAGGTAATTGCGACCAAAATTTACGACCAACATACGGCGGTCGCAATATTAGCGACCGGTTTGCGACCAAAATAAAAAAAAATCGTAAAACTAAAGACCAACCCAGACTCGGTCGCAAAACGGTTGCAAATTTTGTGACCGTCTTTTTCAGTCGCAAATCAGTTGCATAGTGGTCAGAAAACGGTCGCAAATACGAGAAAAATAAAAAAGCAAAGTTGCGACCGTCTAAAGCAGTCGCAAATACAAGAACATAAAAAAGAAGAAGTAAAAGTTGCGACCGTCTTGAACGGTCGCAAATACCAAAAAGTATATAAAATAGCAAAAGTTGTGACCTTCTAAAGTGGCCGCAAATACGAAAATATCTAAGGGTACAAAATTATATACGAAACATTAAAAACCATCGCAACGCACGAGCATAACCCGCTTGTTATTATTAATAAAAAATAAAAACAAATTTTTAATTAATTTGGAAAAAATGTAATTTTTAAAAACAATATCAAGTTAAATAAGATATAATAAATAAAACATAAAAATTTATTGAAATTTCAACACGAATAATTAAAATTCACAATTTATATTTATATAAACAGATTTTCACATACTGTTATATAGTTTTGGCAATTCGTTAATGGTATCAAAAGAACAGACTTTTAGAGTTTATTTATATTTATCAAAATTTTGTTTGGATCCATTTTATCAACTGTGGCGACTGTCCACTGAAATACTAGTTCTCATTCTATAATTGTTCAAGTAAGCATCTACTCGTATATAACATACACCCCTCATAACCGTAAATCAGCGATGGCTGCCTCCGGCGGTGCCAAAACCCTAACGTCCTCCTCTTCTTCCGCCGCATCAGTCTCTCAGTTCTGGTCAACTCTACCACTGCGTTCAAGCTCTCAATTTCTTCAAAGATAAATAATCCGATCATTATTCAGTTTTGAAAAGGAGCTCTCGATTTTGAAGGTTTTTGTTTGTTTATTGTGTTTTTGTGCCCCAGGTGGATTTGATTGACATTCTTTAGGGTTTACTTGTTCGAATTCGTGTAATCTATGTTGCTTTTGATCGATTTTGTAGGTTTTTGTTCGTTTATTTGGTGTTTTTGTGCCCTAGTTGTTTAACATGTAATCCAATGCAGTTCGATATAGTTGTTTTGATTGTTTGATTTTGTACAAAAGGTGTGGCTCTTTAGCACACTAAAGGATATATGTTTGTTTTGATTGTTTGATTTTGCACATAAGGTGTTTGATAGTTTTGTCTCTTAACAAATTAATGGATAATTGTTTGTTTTGATTGTTTGATTTTGCACATAAGGTGTTCGACGTTTTGCCTCTAATAAGTTAACGGATGATTGTTTGATTTTGCACATAAGGTGTTTGACGTTTTGCCTCTAACAAGTTAATGGATGATTGTTTGATTTTGCACATAAGGTGTTTAACGTTTTGCCTCTAACAAGTTAATGGATGGTTGTTTGTTTTGTCTGTTTGATCTTGCACACAAGGTGTTCGACATTTTGCTATTATATCACTGATAAACAGGCTGTGAAGTTGGTGGCTTCACTTCCTGATGTCGGTGTTCTTCTCCTTGAGAATGTTAAGTTCTACAAAGAGGAAGAAAAGAACAACGATCCTGAATTTGCATAAAAGCTTGCATCACTTGCAGATCTTTATGTCAATGACGCCTTTGGAACCGCACATAGAGCCCATGCATCCGCTGAGGAAATCACAATATACTTAAAACCATCTGTTGCTAGTTTCCTTTTTCAAAAGGTTTGATAGCTCATCTTTAGTTAACCCTAATTACTACTTTGACCATTCTAATAATGAAGTACAGCTTGTTGGTATTTGATGTAGGAATTGGACTACCTTGATGGAGCAGTTTTGTAACACCCCAAAACCCAAATGTTTATATTTGTTAAATGTTATGATATGGCACATCAAGAAATAAATAACTAGGTTATTTATCCTAGTTAAAAGTATGGTAGAAACAATTAAAAAATAAGAGTTGTGCCAATTATAAATAAGAGAGAGAACATGAGGGACTAAGATTGCCAAACTTGAATCTGAGTTTAATTAAAACAAAAAAATCTCACACACACTAGGTGTGTGTGTGCGTGAGATCGATCAGGAGGAAGAGAAATGGGTGTAAACCCTAGTTCACAAGAAAGCTTCAAATTGACAAGGAGATTAGGCTCAAATCCGATGCATGAACTCGTTTTCTTGATGATCTAGCCCTAGCAAACATGTTGTAAGTTGTAATTTAAGATTTGATGATCTTGTATGAAGTGGGTTATGATCAATCCACGAATTTGTTTGAAATTAAGCATGAATATGTGTTAACATCCTCATAGGGAACATGTGTTATGCATAATTTTGACTAATTTGATGTTTAAGGATGTAAACCCACTAGTTGGGTGATTAAGATGACATGGGTGTTCATCATGTCCAATTCTTGTTAAATATTCATGAATTATGTTGTGTTATGATGAACTATTGTTAGATGAATTGAAATAAATGTGGTGTTGATATGTTTGATGTTTATGTGTTAATGATACTTGTTGATTAGTAAGAAGATTTAATGAAATATGAATGCACTTGGAAGATTATGCATAAACTAGTTGTACATGGTGCCTAGGAAGTAGTACGCACACCACGTGTTTGATAAAATGTCCAAATGACAATAATATGTGAAGGTTATGTTATGATGATGTTGAGTATGCTATATGCTTGTTTGAATCGACTAATGAAATACATATGTGAGATATGAACTTGCTATGATCGTTCATATGAATAATCATGTATGCTAATAAGGATGTAAATGTAATGACATGAAAGTATAGGAATCATGTCAAGACGGATAGGAGCGTGGAAGGCTAACGGGACAAGAAGACTCAAGTAAGCGAATGCAAATACGGACGCGTAAGGTAAGTGAATCCCGGACTTACACTTTAGATGTAAAATGTATTGTAGTATAATGATTATTGTGAATCATGTGAGAAAGTATGAAACAATGGAAGTAATAAGGTAAGTTTATGATAAATGAGTCGAAAGTGGTTAAGAAATAGTTTCTATTAAGTATAGGTAAGAAAGAATCTTACATGATGGTATTATGCATAAAGATGAAATAAGTAGTTATACGCGTAGGTATGGGTTAGTTTGTAAGTAAGTAATTGGGACTCATAGGAGAGTATGATTATAAACTCGTAAGTATGGAGAATTATGTGTATACGAATTACATGTATAGACGTGTGTGTTTAAGACTTGTAAGTAATATTGTGTAGAATGTAAGTTGTAAGTTGTAAGTACATGTACAAATAGAAAGGGTATGTATGCATGAAATGGGATTTAGTTATATGTACAAATGAATGAGACTTGTTATGCGTATACATGGATATGTTCGTATGAATGAAATCTAATGATGCTAACCATTTTCCTATTGAGAATGAAATGGGAATGCAGGTATACTAGTGATGGAAGTTGAAGGTAGACACCGAAATCGAATGCGGGTGGTTTGAATGGATGGATGAATGGACTAACATAAGCGAAAGCATGATATGTTGACGCCTAATTATGCATGTTTAAATTTTATATATGATGACACCGGTTGCTAATGATGTGATTGTACGTGGTGTCTGTAGGTTGTACAGAACTGTGGATTCTCATCATGGAGTGTAAAAGGTTGAAGATCGAGTCAAGACATGGATTGTACGTGTGGGTGCGTGGTCACGTAATTTAATATAAGTATGTCAGATTTTATAAATTTATAGAAAGCATTAATGTATTTAATGTAAAACAGTGATTTAATGTATTTCTAAGTATGTTAGAATGAATATAATAAAAGAAAATTTTTAAGTTCGTATTTCCCCTGCGACTTTTGGTTAAAACGTGTTAGGGCGTTACAAGTTGGTATCAGAGCCTGAGTTTGAGTGAAATCAAGTACAAATAAGTGAGTACTTGAACTCAAACCCGTGTGCTCTTGTGACTAGTGACCCGTACAATCCGAGACTCGATCAAGACCGAAAGGTAAAATTTAATACAAATAAGTATGTGTGGTGTTACTAACAATGATGAATGTGTAAGGTGAAGCTTGTAGGACAATGAGGATGTTCCGCAGGCACGGGCTAGCATGGAGGTTAAGGCGTGTGATAAGCCAGGCAAAGTGGACCCCAGGTACACAAATTTTAAATTTGGTAAGTATCGGTATGTAGCATACCCTTATACACGAGGGTGAAATCCTTGAAGGATTCATATGAGTGTGGCACGAACTTAAGACCGGTTCCCTGGACGTAAAGTGCTAATTCTCATGAAGACACGAGACTAGTATGTGGATTGCACGCCTGGCCAGTGTGCAAGAAGCATAGGACGCTCGTGGGGCCATGAGAATCATCACGTGTATGTTCGGACGAACTGGGAATAGGGGTCGTGTGGGAGGGAAAAAGGGGTCCAACGATTCTTTAAGAATCGGGTCGAACATAAGAAAGAAAGAAAAGAATGGAAAGTATGAATGAAAGGTTTGAATTCGTGAATGAATTCAAACATGAATGGAACGAAAAGAATGGAAGGTATGAATGAAGGTTTGAATCCGTAGGTGAATACGGATCAAACTTATGAAGAATGGAAAGAAGGAATGAACGGATCAAGTTCGCGGAAAAAGTATAATTCGATGCAAGGTAAGTAAAGTTTACGCTCATTTCGTAGAATACTTATTTGTTTTATGGGTGATATGTACGATAAGGTGAATTTGAAATACGAGGTTCCGACACGAAATGATACGGGTCGGAACGAGAGAAAATGATGAAAACCATGCTTAATGGTAAAAAGGGGTAAAATGGTAATTTAGCCATGGAATGACGAAAGTATAATGAGTTTTGAAAGAATTTGATATGATGTATGCCATAATGAAAATAAGAAGGGTAAACGGTAAATTAGTTATGTGTAGATAAATGTAAGGGGAAATTCAAAAAGGGCACCCTATGGCGTAAGCGATGATGGATTGAATGCGTAGGGGAAGGGTTTAAGGATTATGACCATACGGTGAAAATCCGTAACGAGTCAAATGAGAGAATTGGATGGATAGCGTATGGAAAATTTCGTTGCTATTATTTAGTAATTAAAAATGCAAGGTACTTAAACGGATCCATGCTTTGACTCAAGCCAGGTATGTGTAAGTAAAATTTTAGCAAAGATGTGCGACTTTGGTCAATTACGTAGTTGAAAGTCCCTCGTCGTAAAAGAAGGGCTAAAATTGACCAAAACGCCCTCGAAAGGCAAATTGGGCAAACGGCCCTTAAAGGTAGTTTGGAAATAAGTTTTATAAATGAATAAACCCTTGTGGTTGAGTAAAAGTGAAAGACATAAGCCCTTTTGGCGTAATGCCTTGTAATGGGCGTTTGCCGTAAAAGGATAATCCGAGGAGTAAAACTCAGAATAAATAGATTCTTGCACTAAATCCACTACAAATATAGTTGTGGTGGAAAATTATATGATAAGAAATGTGGTGATGCTAAGCTAGAAGTGAATGAAAGCGATTTATGCGTGGAAATGCTTATATACCCTTAACGGGTCAAAATAAGCATATGAGCGAAAACTAGTTTAAGAATGTAGATAAACCCGTGATATGAATTTAGTACGATAGACAACCTTGAAATTATGGGGTTCATGAGAAATTGGGATCAAACAAACGTGTTTGTTTGATGAATGCATGAACGGGTCGAATAATTCTTAAATGAATATTAAGCTGAAAGCTTGTAAGTTAAGAATTTTCTTAATCCGGATGTGGGATTTTGAGTCCATATGAAAGAGGACCAAATTTTGGTCATGTAGGAAGTAACGGGAGGTTAAACGGGTAAACGGTTCAAAAGTTATGCGCGTTTAAGTATGCAAGAACGACAGAAAAATCTGCTGCTGCGCAGGTCCCACCGTAAATTACGGTGGGTACCGTAATTTACGGTGGGTACTGGGGACAAATGTTGCACCGTAATACAGTAGGTTTCCACCGTAACAAGTTGCCACCTTAAGTTACGGTAGGTACCGTAATTTACGGTGGAGGTCAAATTTGAGCCAAATTATATATGACATTGTGTAATCACTTTGGGATGCACTTTTAGGCCGAAATCAAGTTTCTGATGCAGCTTGACCCCAGCCAGGGGCTCTGTCCCTTGGACCCCGCTAGGGGCTGCCGCCCCTTAGACCCCACTTCTCTCGGGGGCGCTGCCCCGAACCCCCGTTAGTCCCAATAAAGGATATGCACGTATGTAAGTATGCATGAATATATGCACGTATGCAAGTATGTATGAATGTATGTAAGTATGAATGAATGAATGAATGTAAGTACGTATGAAGGCATTTATGAATGTATGCACATATGTAAATATGTATGAATGAATGTATGTATGTATGCACGTATGAAAGCATGTACGTATGTACGATTGAGATATGTTTGAGTATTAACGTTATTAATCGTGTTTCCGTTGAGAAAGCAATGTAATGCAGGTATGAGAACATTGGATGCATGAGGAATTGAAGTTGATCTCAGAAAGGGTGAAGTTACGTTATGTTACGAATTGAACCAATTATGAACCTTGTAAGGGTTTTATGAGTATGAATATGTTATCATACCTAAACTGTTGAAGTGTTATAAACATTGTATGAAAGTTTATGTGCATTATTTATATAAAATGCGAAGGTCCTTATAAATTTCAATTATATACGCTTAGGTCTTACAAATTATATTATTTGACCCATGTACAGTATAATGCTAATGCAAATCGGGAAATTGTGAAGGAACTATGGGTGAATGAACACCAAGTTGAACGCAAGTATGAAAGGAAATGTGATAACCGTTAATGTTATAAATGAGAATGATGGAATTCTTGGCTGATGATAGTAGTGTGTTGAAAGTATGCTCACGATGAGAGCTCATTTTACAGACGAATGAAGTCAATCTGGTTAAAGGTCAATAAAGGAATGAAATCTTAGTTCAGTCTTAAAGTATTCAGTAACGCCCATATGTGTGAATAGTAAGTAATGCATGAGAAACACGAATGAAATGATTTGTAATGTAATATATGAATATACATGTAAAAGTATGTATACAAGTAGGAATGTATGAAGGTATGAAGATACGTATGAACGTACGTATGTATGTAGAGAGATAGGGATGGTATGAATGTAGGTAATAAATGTATGAAGGTACGCATGAGTGTGTGCATTATATAACGATAAGTAAGCATGTAGACATGTACGTATAGATGTGTTATTGTTGCAAGTATATTTTCGGGTGTATGTAAATAGATGTATGCGTGTAAATATATAAACGCAAGTGCGTATGTTTTAAATGGGATTGAATGTGCACAAAGGAATAAAGCTTGTATGTATGAACATACGCGTGAATGTACGTATATGAGTATACCCAGCAGCATGTAACGTTAACAGATGTAGAATGATGTTAACTTTAGAGCTAAGCAAGTATGTGTGACCATGAAATAGTAGTTTTGTTGTGATAACGAAACAAGAATTAAAGGTTATACATTGTATGTATGGAACGTAATCTT